>PVJH01012689.1:0-63372 GCA_004026705.1 Nesogale talazaci
TCCTTTATCTCTTTGCCCTTCAATCAACTCGGGACCTTATTAATCCCACATGTCCCTATTGATCAGGTTGGCACAATAAACCGACCTATCACACCTGTCGATAAATTCCTCCTCAGACCCATGCAACACATACAATGATGCTGAACGCAGGAAGACGACAGGCCAGTGTGGGAAAAGCCTTGTGGATCCAGTGATAGAGGAAGCATCTCAGTACTGACGTGGGTCTCCATGTGACTCCTCAGTTCCAGGACTCTGTTTCTATCAGTGTAGCTCCATGAATCTTGTCAGCAGGAAGATGAAGCCTGCAGGGAGGAATACAGGAGTTCCCAGAATCCTCAGTCCATACCCACATGGATCTCATTGTCTATGGCCTGATAGACAGCATAGCTTCTAGCCCTTCTCAAGACAAGAGATTATGTAACTGCCACACTCACCTAGTGGGGAAAAGGCATACTATGAAAGCTTCGCTCTGCCCAGTGCACTTCTGGTTTGTTTGCTTGCTTTTTTGGGGGGGTGGGGAGTATCCCCTCTTATATTGGCTTCACAACACAGCAGGTTCCACAATCCATGCCCCTCAATCCATGCCAATTTCTTCCTTCATGTCTCTCCATGACCTGCAGAGGGCAGGGAGAGAGGACATTTCCCAGACTCCCATAAGGCAACCAGAAAAGCCCATGCTCAATCTGGGTTTTGCACTGAGTCAGAGGCATTCATTTGACTGGCCTGGGCAGAGGCAGGTGCTCAGGTGGCTGTGTGGCTTCTGGCTTCCCTTTGGGACAGTTCTCCAGAATCACATAGAGCCAGTGTGACTCTGGGTCTGCAAGTAACTCCTGGCCTGCAGTGACTGTGGAAAATTCCCTATGAAAATCGAGGGCGACTCCCCGTGACACTCTAAGGCAGACCGGAACCACCTGATGGGTTTCCAAAGCTGTGTGTGGTCTTTCCAGAAGCAGCTTGTCTCATCTTTCTCTCTGGGGCTGCCCAGCCAGTTCAAATGATCGATGTTTTAGCTGAGTCAAGCTTAACAATGCACCGGCAGGGCTCCTTAATTACCCACAACCTGGTCATGAATCTTTTCTGCAGAAACCATCTAGCCTGGCTTCTCTTGTCTGCACCTGACCTCTGACTGCTCCACACCTGAAGACCTGAGGAAGCCACCTTTGTAAAAACGACCTTCAGAAAGAAGTGTCTGAGGAAAATACCTTGTCAAAACGACTTCTTGGGGTCCTCAAACTTTTTTAACCGGGGGCCAGTTCACAGTCCCTCTGACTGTTGGAGGGTCAGATTATAGTTTAAACAAAAAACAACTATGAACAAACTCATTGAGGGCCTGGGATGAGTTGGCTGCTTGGGAGGCAGCAGTGGTGGCAAAAATACCCGGAGGGCCGGATAAATGTCCTCGGTGGGCCACATGTGGCCTGAGGGCCATAGTTTGAGGACCCCTGGTTTAGGTGCTGGCATATGATACGATAGTAAAGGTCTCAGCCTTTGCAGACTGAGAAGAGGCTATTTTCGTTCCATAACTGGGGAGAGAAGGAGGAAGAGCAGGAATCAGGAGAGCAGATGCCACTAGCTTTGTGCACCGCCATGACTCATTGCCCTCTGGTTCTGGCCCAGAATGACCCTGAAGTACGGAGTAGAACTGCCCCACAGGGTTTCCCCAGCTGTCAATCATCCCAGAAGCAGCCTGCACATCTCTGTCCCTCCGAGGTTTGACCCTGACCTTTGGATCAGCGGCCGAATGCTCAACCATGCCGTCACCAGTTCTCCTTTGTGCATTACCACCGTGAGGGTGTTTCCAAAGAAGAATGGCAGCAAAGGCCCAGTCCTGCATCTGAAGAATTGTGCTGTTCACTATGCAGTGATTCTTCCTCGTAACCTTTGACCCTCAATAAACGTGACTATGTCTAGCAGCCTCATATTCGTGGGTGTTTGGGAGTGGGGAATTTGAGGGGAGGAGTACAAGAGACAGGGCTTATCCTTCAGCTGGGCCTGTCTCCCAGCAGAGGGCAAGGGCCAGCCCTCCAGTCAGCAGACAGATCACAGGAATTTGATGGACGTGCAGAACGAGAGAAGAGGTCACGAGAGACCCTGAGAAGCAAGGCCAGGGGATAGTGAAAATTTCCAACAGTGCCCTCAACTTTCAAGGCATGGACTGGGGCTGTAAATCAATCTCACTTCAGCCTTCAGGGGCCTGGAGAGCCCAGCAGGCAATGGAGCACATAGCTCACTCTACAAAAGTGCTGCGGGTCTGTTCCAGTTAAAAATGAGGGTCCGGACCCAGGAAGCTTTTGACTCCATAAACAAAAACCCTGGGAAGATGGCCATAGAGCCCAACAGAAGTTTATTGAATTTACAAGTTGCAAATCAGAATAACATTTTGACTAGGGAATTAGAATATTCTGTAGCCAATCTAAGGTGTGTTTGTGGAGAGGGGGAGTGTGAGGGAAGCTTGAGAGTCCAGCTCTTATAGCTTTTACTGTATTATAGTATATATTTACTGTATTACTGTATAATCATTTACAGATGCTTAAATTGCCCAGCTAAAAAATGCTAAGAAAATAAATGAACAAATATTGAGGAAATGATAGAGTTCACAAATTGGCCAGAGAGCTCAGGCCTATGTTTCATTTTTAATGAGCGATTCTTCTAACGACCAACAAGAAAAAGTAAGAGATGGGAAAAGGAATCTAAAAAAAAAAAATCAAATTAACAGAAGCAACACATGTTGAAAGTGTCTAAGAAACAACCTTATAGGAAATAGGATGGTTATAGAGAAACTTGCAAATCTTTACTGAAAACAGAGGCAGCTTACATGACTGGAGAGGAACTGTACTTGTCTGTGTGCATTAATAATGTGCTTACACACAGCAGAAAGGATGAAGGTATGTTAGCGAGTTCTGACACAAGGCACCTGTGCATGCACCATGCACCTGGAGTTGCATATCAGGGTCAGACCAGACATTCACTGCCATAGCCATGAACCTGTTTCATCCACAGAAGGTCAGATGGTCCTCTCCTACCCAAGGCAGAGACATGGAACCCCTCTGTGTTAGTCCAGGTAGACTAGAGAAACAAATCAGAGATGCTCATATATGTATAAGAAAGAGCTTTATATAAAAAAGTAGTTGTATATTAAGCATGAAGAAGACAGCCCAGTCAGATCAAGCCTATAAATTTGATATTAGCCCATATGTCTGATACAAATCTATAAATTCCTCTTCAAACTCAAGCAACACATGCAATGATGCTGAGTGCAGGTAGACCACAGACCAGCGAGTGGAAAGTCTTGTAGATCCAGTGGCAATAGAAGCATCTCAGTGCTGGCTTGGGTCTCTACATGGCTCCTCCAGCTCCAGGGCTCTGGTTCTATCAGCATAACTCCATGTGACTTGTCAACAGGAAGGTCTCACAGGGAATGAAGTGTATCTGGCCTCCAGTGAGGTCTGTTTGCACCTCCCAAATGAGGTCATCAAGCTGCAACTTGGTGACAGGCTAGACTCCATCTCTTCCCAAGTTGCCACCAGACACTGTAACTATCACGTCCTCTATGTCCGGAGGCTCTCACGTCAATTCCACTGTGTCTGCATGGATGAGAAATCCACATCGCCTCCTGTGCCTCAGTGCTTCCCCAGGGGGGAATGCCCAGATTCCCACTGGGGTAGGAAAGTGATTTCTTTCTGCCCCAGAGAAAGCAGAATCATGCCAGGAGAAGTTTGTTTTGCACTCCCAGGAGCTGGATTGAGATCCAGACAGGCACTAAGAAAAAAATTAACATCACAACCACCGGACAGAAAAAAATGGAAGTGGAAATGGAAAAATGTTGATACAGTATGTGTTTGAAAATAACATGGAGGGGTCGCAAACTAAGAAAAATGTATAATGTACATTATTTGAGTATAAATATGGAGTACCACGTCCGTGACTGAGAAAGACTCCATATTACAAAGAGGTCAGTCAACTTTTCTCAAATGATTCCATGAATTTAATGTATCCTCATCAGTAATATTTTTTTTTCATAGAACTAAAAAAAACCATTCCAGAATAGACTTATACCATGTGTGACTATTATCATTTGAAATATATATATAAGGGAGTTCAAACAGTTCATTTGAAAATTCCATTATGTCTAAAGTACATTTTATTCCATGAACTTTTGAAGCTCTGTCATACATACGGGCAAAAACAATCTTTCACAATGCCTTATAAAAATGTTTGAAGGACCAAACGGTTAAAAGGAAAATTAGTAATTCATAGAGCAGGAACTACAAATACTCAATCTAAAAAGATTTTCCAACTTGTTAACAAGCCAAGGGAAGAGAATTACACAATGTAATCATGGATCTGCCTATTAAATCACCAAAAACTTAAATCTAATCCTGTATTTCCAAGAATTGCTGGTGCTAATTTCTTGTAGCCATTTTTAATATTTTGGCAACAAAGTGTCTGGATGACCCAGGATGGGGCAATTCTACTTTTGATTATTTCCCCTCGGAAGGCACTTTCCCATTGAAATAGAATGGACAACGATGTTCGTCACAGCATCCGGTGCCATAGCGAAATCAGAAAGCAGCTGATGTGATTCCACCCAGCAGTGAGAGAGAGGAACGTCTTTCTCAAGGTAGTGAGAGTCTGAGATATGTGAGAGAAAGCGTGTTGCAGAAGAACACACACATCACACACAATACAACAGATAAGCAGCTAGTTTCTGTGCAGGTATGAATACACAGAGCAGGTCTGGAAATTACACACTTGACCAATGGCCAGAATGTCCCTTATAAGGCAGGATGGGAAGATGCTGGCTCCCTGACTGTGGACAGGTCATCAGGCAAGCCCAATCACAGGAAAGGGCTTGGTGGGGAAAGGCTCACGAAGATGACGGGAAGCCTCTGGAGGGGGATTGACACAGTAGCTGCAGCAGTGGCCTGGAGTTCACCCACCAGGGTGAGATGGGGCAGGACTGGACACTGCGCCCCTCTGCTGCACAGGAGATTCCAGGAAGCTGAGCTGACTCCAGGGCCACAAACCACCCTCCCCGCAGCACAACCAGCAGCAGAGCCCATCCCCAGAGAGGAGGGGAGGCACACGAGGACTGAATTATTGTCAGGGCCCAGAGAAGACATTAATCTTATAAGCGACTTTTCAGAAACTGGGCAAATTAGGCATATGCTCTTTGAGTGTTTAAAACTTATCCCACCACAGAAGCATCTTGGGAGGAGTCGAGCCAGTCAGGATGCAGTATAGCAATAATGAAACATGTAACCTTCCTCTAAGTCTTAAATGCTTCCCCCACCCTCACCCCCACTATCATGATCCTAAGCCTACCTTACAAATCTGGCTGAACCAAAGGATAAACACTGGTTCAGATAGGAACTGGAAGCACAGGACAGATGAACCTCTCAGGACCCGTGGTGAGAAGGGTGATACTGGGAGAGAAGGTGGGATAGAAAGGGAGAACAGAGTACAAGGATCTACGTATACCATATTTTTTGGAACTTAAAAGACACCTTCCCCCCCAAAGTGGGGGGTGGGGTGAACAAGGGTGTGTCTTCTGGTCTGAAGATATGGTACCCCAGAACATTTTAGTATACTGGTACTGTTTGGTTCAGAATATTTTTTCTTGTTTTCCTGTTCTAGAAACGGGGTGTGTCTTATGGTCAGAAAAATACAGTACTTTTTCCCTGGGGGAAGAACAGCAGAGAAGTGGATGAAGGGAGACATTAGACAGTGTAAAATAGGACAAAATAATAATACTTTATATATTATTAATGGTTCAAGGGGGTAGGAGGATCAAGGAGGGAGGGGGGAAATGAGGCTCAAGTAGAAAGCAAGTGTTTTGAAAATGATGACGGAAACAAATGTACAAATGTGCTTGACACAATGGAGGTACGTGTGGATTGTAATAAGAGTTGTTCGAGCCCCCAATAAAATGATTCAACAACAGAAAAAGAAAAAATTTCCCAAAGAGATTATCAGTTGAATTCTCATGGCATTCCACATTCTAGATAAAAACCAGAGATAAAATAATCTGACAAATGGTAAACATGTAGCTATGAAAACACAGCAAAGGAACTGAGCCCTGGTGGCACAGTGGTTGTGTGCGGAACTGCAACCCACAGGGTTGGTGGATCAAATTCAGCAGCAGCTCTCCAGGAGCAAGGCTGGGCTTCCTACTTCCACCAGGGCAGTGATGCGGACAAAAAAAAAAAAAAAAAACGCACCAACAACCCCAGCAAATGATATGTTCCTGAACGTAAATATTGATTACACAACTTTAAACATCTTCATATCAAATAATATCAGAATTAAACGGCAGACCATAGACCCTAAAGGGTAATGAATGCCCTATGTAATATAGAAACCAATTTGAAAAATTCCCCGATAGAAAAAAATAGACACAAATAGGCACTTTCCAAAATTAAAAGCCAGTAAACATATCTGATCTTACTGGAAATGATGACAATAAAAATGAGAACAAATGAGACATCATTTTTGGTTATCATATTGGTCCAAATTAAAAATTACTCTAGCTCAATCACAGCTGTCACATCTATTCTGATTCGTGGTGATTCTATGGAACAGAGTGGAAATAGTCCTATGGGTTTCTGAGGCTATGAATCTTAGAGGAGCAGGCAGCCCCAGCTTTCTCCTAAGAGGCAGCTGGTAGGTTTGAACAACTGACCTTTGGATAGCAGCCCAATCTGTAGCCCACAGTGCCACCAGGGTGGTGCCATCAGACGTATTACCAGGGAAGATATAACGTGTAACAGAGCCTCCAGAGCAGACCTAAGAAACTGCATGTCACGTGGCACGTGAGTGATTTTAAAACGGCAGGATTCTCATAAACTGGTTAACAAGAAAAAGGTGACATTAATTTTATTATCTTTAACTTGAAAGGTTTAATTAATCTATTTAGCCAGATATATAATAAGCAAAATCATTTCAATGATAGTCACTATAAACTTATGAATGAGGTATTTTTGTTTGTTTTTTTCTGGAGGGTGTTAACTCTGAAATCTGTATGTATCTTTATACTTAAGAAAATACTTGCCCTGTATTTCAATTCCACAGCATGTTAGTTGGAAAGATGGAGTCCGAGGGCCAAGTTTGTTCACAAAATAACCTGAAAGCAAACTGAGTACCTATTTTAAAATTTAATTAAAATGAGAATTATGGTCTCAGTTGCTTGCCATGCCTTCTTCGCCTTCTAAGGCCAGCACTGCCTCCAGCTGGAGAAGGGGACAAGGGAGGAGGTGTCACTCCCATGGCTCCAGTCAAGCTGGCTGCTCTTGAACCAAGGGCAGTAAAGCTTCCAGGCTACAAGATCCTCTCGCCAGAGTGAGCCCTCTCCTGGAGGGGGAAGGAGTCTCATCTTTACAGGCCAGATCCTGCAGCACCTTGTGGAATTAGAAGTTCTCTGAAATCCACCCAGCTTCTGACTTGCAAACTTCTCTTCCAGCGTCTGGTGTGAGAAACTGCTCAGGACGTCAAAACAGACCTGGGCTTCCAGAGCTCAGATAGCGGTGCTTTGTGTGAGGCAAGAGAGGTCTGTGTGCTATCCATGCAAACATGTAGCAATTATGCCCAATGACATCCATCTAGCATGCCGCCTACATGGAGAACATGCTGAAGAATTCACTATGATGAGAAACATTTCATTCTTAAAAAAAAATTATCTTCTTCCTGTTATTAGTAGTCCTGAACTTTAGTTGTTCTCTTGTTGTTGTTTTGTTTTTCTTTTTGTTTATTCCCATGGGGTCAAAAGGTACCTAAGTATATGATTGCAAATGGAGAAATAGGGTACAGAAATCAGGTATTGGAGTTTTTCTATTTTCATTTGTGGGTGAATTTTTAATATAAATGCAGGCACATAAAGTATTAATACAAGTCAAAATATTTCAGTGAACACATTTCAGTGGCTCAACTTTATAATAATTATAAATAAACCTGACAAATTTTTCTGGACAATGCCAGCATTTGGATTTTTTAAAACAAGTAAGTTTCTTATTGAGGCAACTAGATGGTGTTTGTAGCATATTATCATACAGTAGATTTCATGCATCCACTCTATTTTTTTTAACTAAGTTATCCTACATGCAAGTTCATGTTTTTAATGTTGTCTGTATTCTGTGCTGTTTCTCAGTTTGCTATTCAAAATGATACTTACCATCCTGACATGATCACTGAAGACAGAATGAGTGCATTAGCAAATGTGGTGAAGAAATCTGGTGGTGCCTGGCTCTTAAATGCTATAGCGTCTGGAGTCTTAAAGGTTTATACTTAAACAAGTGGTCATCTAACAGAGAAGCAACACAGCCCACATGGGAGAAGCACACCAACCTGTGTGGACATGAGGTGTTGATGGGAAAAGGTATAAGAATTGCAAAAGCAAGCAACCAAATTGGTTTAAAGGGGGAGGGGATGTCATGGAGACCCCCAAACACCTGTAAGATAATTGGACAGTCCCTCTCATAAGGACCACATGGAAGGGATATTAAATGCAGGGCGTGGTATAGCACGGATGAATCACATAACTATCCTTTAATTCTTTAATATTTCCTCCCATTACTATTATGGTTTTTGTTTTACCTCATTCATTATGTCAGATTTGTGTAGGCTTATCTGTATATTTAAGATCATTGGAAACATGAAATCGAAGATAAATAGCCCTTCAGAAATAGTAACGGAGTAATGGTTCTCTAAGGATACAAGAAAAGAAAGCTGACAACATTGATGCATTGATGACTGTGTAACTCCACTTGATAGGACTGCAAAACAGAATTGTATGTGAATGGATATATTGATTTTATAAGATATGACAAAATAAAATAAGGGTTCCTGGGGGATGTGGTGGGGGAGGGAGGAGAAAAAAGGGAACAGATATCAAGGAGTTCAAGTAGTAAAAAATGTTTGGTACTGGGATCCCAAGTGGAGGGAGGATGTTTTAAGAGTGATGATGGCAACAAGTGTGCCAATGTGGCCTGCATACAATTGATGCATGTATGGATCATGATGGTAGTTGTATGAGCCCCCCAAAAAATGATTTATAAAAAAAGGAGGGGGAAAGAGTAGCTTTATACCAAGGGCTCAAGTATAAAATATTTGGAAATGAATGTGGCAACATGTGTACAAATATGCTTGATACTAATGATGTATTGAATGTTATAAGAGCCGCCAATAAACTCAGTGAAAAAAAACTATTATTCAAATTTACACATCAAATACTAAAACTAGTAACGCAGAAATTGCAAATCCATCTTTTCTTTGTAATTAAACAAACGTGCAATCAAAAAAAGAAAAAGAAAAAATGTTTTGAAACTGATTGTGGTAGCAATTGTACGACACTGATTGATGTGATTGAACTACAGAATGTTATGATATCCGTAAGACCTACCAATAATAATAATAATAATAATAATAATAATAATAATAATAATAATAATTCAACTCACCATCATTGAATTGACTCCTACTTCTGGTGATGACGTTTCAGGGTAGAGCGCTGCCCCGCGGGTTTGTCCGGCTGTAACTCTTTATGAGAGTAGGATGACTTGTGTGGCTGGTGGCTTCTAATTACTGACCTTGCTGTTAGCAGCCAAACTCTTAACCCACTATGCCACCAGGACTCCATTTGAACGAAGGAAAACCCTTCCTCCTACGATGAAAGTGGATGTCTGACTGGACAACTGTGCTCAGAACGAGCAGGTCTGCTCTGCTCTGTGTCCTGGACAACATGGGGGCCGTGGGGGCTCTCTCCTGAGTTCTGGTGACTATTTCAAGACTTACCCCTCAGACCGTGGACACAAGTGCTAACCAATCCCATAAGCCTCTGTTTCTGCTTCACCTGGCCTTTCCTGACGCCTGGGGTCTTCCAGCTTCCACCACACCATCTGAAATTTCACCTTACGAATAAAAACAACAATCAATTTGATAATAAGCAAGCTCCACTCATTGAGCCAACGACATGCCAAATGCCTTATCGACATCCTGGTAATGTATTTATAGATATACAGGTATATAGCCTGACCCGTTGGACCGTTCCAGGGGCCTGGGGCCAGGTAGAGACATGGCTATCTCCAGAGTTGGGCACTTGGAGGCCTGTTACCTGAGTGTTGGCTGCTGACCCAGCCCAGGGTCTCCAGGTGGCTTCCTGATTCAATCATAGCAGTGGACAGAGGATCGTTGACAACTTTAGTCTTTTCTCCATTTATCACAATGTTACCTAATGGGCCAGTTGTGAGGATTTTTGTTTTCTTTGTGTTTAATTGCAATCCATATTGGCAATCCTTGATCTTCATCAGCAGTTGCTTTGACTCCTCTCTGCTTTCAGCAAGCAAGCTCGTGTCATGTGCATGTTGCAGGTGGTTAAAGACCCCTTTAGAAGGCCAGAAGACAATCTCCGCAACCTTCTGAGCCGTCCTCTTGGTCTTGGACACCTCTGTTTGAAAGGGACTTTTCTCTTTTGATGACAGTCTGATGAGACTAAGACAACTGGTCTGGAGTCATCACTCCACTTACTTAACTCGTTGTGTCAGTCCGGATAAACTAGAGAAACAAAATCATAGACACACCTACGGATATAAGGGAAAGGTTTATATACAAGAGGAATGCAACATTGAGAAAACATCCAAACCCAGTCCAGTTCAAAGTCATAAGTCCGATATTAGTCCATATGTCTGAAACCAGTCTATAAAGTCTTCTTCCAACTTATGAAATCACAGGCCAGTGGGTGGAGAGTCCTGGCGTCAACTGGAGTCTCTCCATAGCTCCTCGCTTCCAGGGTTCAGGGTCCATCAATAGCATCCAGTGGTGGTAGAAGCAACTCAGCACAGAAGGATCTCCATGTGGCTTCTCCAGTTTCACAGGTTTGGTTCCATCAGTGCAAGGCCATGCGGCCCCCCTCTGGCTCCTTCAACTTCTTGGACACTGCCATCTTGTATTATCCATAGTTTGTTGTCTCTGAGACTAACTTCCAACAACTGGGGAGATAACTTCTCATCTTCATGAGGAAAATATCGTGAGATTTCCCACAAGTCTCAGGAGAAAGCCATGCCCACATGGAGGCCTCATTGGCTACTCAATGGCTATCTCCAGATTAACAGACTGGACTCCACCCCTACATTTCATCATGAAATTAACATAAGCACACGACCGCCACACTCATTTTGTTTGCAATAGATCCATGTGAGGCAACACAGTTCAATCACAACAAGGACCTCAATGTGACCATCCTACTTGAAGTCACAGGAAGTCCTAGGCAGGTGTAAGCAGGAAGAGGCAGGACAAGTGGGCAGCACTCCGTCCCTGAGAAGTAAGCATCTAAAGCCCCTTTCCAAATCTCTGTATGCCTACATCAACTTCCAATTCTGTCCTCCTTGCCCTCTGGGGTCGCCTGGCCCATGAACCAGTATTCAGAGTGAATATGGCAGTGGGCCCATTGACCGCCCAATCACAGACCAAGAGAGGCTGGGATGTGGTGGGGTAAGTGGTGCCCCCCTGGAGCAGGTTCTGAATCCTCCTTTGTGAGCCACCAGGCAGCTGAGGACATGCCGCCTGCAGGACCTTGGCCCCGCATGACTCTGCACTGGTCCTTCCGTTTCGTGGCTGGAAAATGGTGCAAGCATGCTGGGCTGCCCGAATGGAATAGAATGGTGAGTCAGCAGTGGCGCAGAGAGGAGGCTTTGACCATCTCATGGAGACAGTAGTGGCTCCATAAAAGCAAGACTGTTTGCCACTGAGTAGACGCTTGCTCACGCTGACCCTGTGTGTCAAAGAGAGACAGTGTTCCACAAGCTTTTCAGGGGGAAATTACGAAGCCTTTCTTCTGGGAGCCCCTGGGTGGACTGGAACTTCCCACCTTTCAGTTAGCGGCTGAACCTGTTAGCTGCGTGCACCCCAGGGACGCCGGCGTTCACAACTTCAGCCCTTAACGAGGTCGATGTTGACTCTGGGCAGCTTTACTACAGTACTGTCATGATTTTTATTTTAACTTTCTTCTTCTGATTGCACACACACACACACACACACACACACACACCTTAACTTCTTGAAGACTGCGTTCAAGAAGGAAGGAAAAGGGGTCTTTGACAGTGGCTCTCACTTTTAAGCCAGGAAAAAAAAATTTCCTCAGAGCGCCAGCAGACTTCCCCTTCCATCTCATTGGCCAGAACTAGGTCACATGCCCATACCTAAACCAATCATCGGTGGGGTCTACAAGCCCTGGTATGTGGCTACCACATGCTCTGCCACTGACCCTGGTCTGGGTTTTTGGAGTATGTGGTCCTCTACTTCTTTGCTCATGCTATTACTATTGTCTGGGACATTCTCCCCTGTTAATTCCACTCTCTCTTTCATAGCTCATCAATTTCTACTAAAGAGCTTACTGGACCTCCCCACTGTCTTCCTCAGTAAAATGTGTGGATGTTACTTATTTTCCAGTTACTGTGGGTTGACTGTGCTCAGCTGGATGGTTCTTCAGCTGGGCTCATTTGGGATCTTGTGCAGTTGCTGTTAAGCAGTGGCAGTGGCAATTATGGTCAAGATGCTTTCACTCATAGGTGAAGCAAAACCAGTGATGTTTTTATATGTGTCTATAAAGAAATTCATATCAAGAAATGTCTGTGACAACCATGTACTTATGTCAATTTCATGATTGGGAGTGTGGGGATGGAGGCTAGCCTGTCAATTTGGAGATAGCCAATGAGACTCTTGTACGGGCATGGCTTTCTCTGAGAATTCTGGGAAATCTGGCAATCTCCCTCCTCCCCACCCCCTGGAGGCGAGAGACTATGGATTCAGTCCCTTGAAGATGCTCTACTGACAAGACAACATGACAGCATGCTGATAGATCCTGAGTCCTGCAACTTGGAGGAGCCGGAGAAGACACATGTGCTTACCCTATGGAACCAGACCTCTGGGACCAGAGAAACCACATGGAGACGCCTGCCAGTGCTAAGATGTTTCTAGCACTACTGGATACACAAGACTGCACCCACTGATCTGTGATTGTCCTGGTGTCAGTGCATGTGCTTCATGAGACTGAAGAAGACTTTATAGATTGGTATCAGACATATGGGCTAATATCAGACTTATGGACTTGGACTGGGTTGGGATACTTTCTCAATCTTCCATTCCTCTTGTATATAAACAGCTTCCTTATATGCATATGCACATTTATGGATTCGTTTCTCTAGTCCACCCAGACTAGCACAATGTCTTTCACTGTGATAGGAGCAAGTGAGTCCAGTCTGGTACAAGTCTGTAGGTCAGATGTTAAGTTGGAGGCATCTCCCGACTTGTGTAGCTGTGGGGATTGGTAAATCAAGAAGGGGGAACACAAAGTAGGAAGATTGCAAGCTGGTGTACAGAAAGTCGAATGAATCCAAGGTTGGCAGTTGGTTGGTGGTCCTTGGCATCTGCAGGCAGTACGACAGGGGGTCGTTGATCCACCTTAGACTAGATTTTTTTTTGAGGTCTTTCTGGCCAGATACAGGATGAAGACCCAGCAGAAGTGGAGCTTTCCCACCAACTGGGCTTTAAAAGGAGCAGCCCTCCCCCTCCCCCTCCCAGGAGTCTGCATCAAGGCTGTGATCTGATCAAAGGGGCTGGAATCCATCACCATGGCTGGCTGCTCACAGAGTTGATTAGGTCACATTGGCGTCCATCAAGGAGTGGATTGCACAGTATTAGGTCACCTTGTGAGGGATTGGTGCTGAACTACTGAGAACTTGGCCCAGTCAAGTTGGCATAAAACCTATCACACCTGTATCTCTGGCAGTTGGGGGGCCACTTGGAAGGCTGCGTGTTGCCCCTGCTCCCCAACCCTTGATGCAATAATCAGAATAAAGATGGCTGCCAGAACAAGCATGCAGGTTGTTCTTACCCCACTCAGTCAGTTAGGCCCCAGGTATCACTCCATGTAGTAGCTTCCTCCACCCCCAGGACTTGGGGTTTTCCTACTTCCTTTACAACCAACTGGGAGGCAACAGAGAGCAGAGATATGCAGAAATACTTGAGAGGTTGGGGGTGAGGTGGAGGTGAAGAAACAGCAACTTTCTTCCACATTCCCTTGGCCTAAATGACCACAGCTCCCGAGTGGGCAGGGGGAGGGTGCTGGGCAACAAGTCTAAAAGTGAGCCAAGGAGAAAGAGCATTTGGGTGAGCAATTAGCCAGTCACTGGCACTCTGGCCAAATGAAGGTGTGATAGTAGAATCCGGCCTTTCACGTGGGAGACCCGGGTTCCATTCCTGGACAGGTGCCTGTGAGCAGTCACCACCCATCTGCCAGTGGAGCCCGGCGCCTTCGGTGTTCAGTAGAACTTTCACACTAAGACTGGCTGAGGACGAAATGGGCTGGGAAGAAAGGTTGGGCGACTGACTTCCAAAATGATGCCAAAATGAAACCTGAACCAATTGGTGGGGGGTGGGGTGGTGGCACTGAACAGGGCAGGGGGTGTGCCACTGTACACATGGGGTTGACGTGGGTCTAGGCTAGGGGCCAACCTGACAGCAGCCAGCAACAATGGCAGGAGCCAGACCCGGCAGTGTGTAAGTTCGTAACAATCAGACAGCCATAATAGCCACAGAATTGAGTCATGCTGGTGGGCTTTCCCACTTCACCTGGTACAAAACATTTTCCTTATAAAATAAATGCCCTTTAAAAATGTGTGTCCATGTCGCCAAAAGTGTGAGAATGATCAATGAAGGACTGACGTACGGAAACTCTTGATCTAGGGCAGTATTGCCCAGTTGAGCTTTGTGCAATGATGAAATGGGTCTTCACTGTCCATCCTAGGAGCCCCTAGCCACACATGGCTACTGAGTGTTTAACAGGTGGCTAGTACACATGAAGAACTGAACCTCTTCTTTAATTTTCATCTCTTTGCTATAGGAGAGTAGAGATCAGAGTGATAACCAGGATGAATATGGGATGCCTTGAGGTTCAGTTGTGCTGCAATAAATTATTAATGTCTGGTGTGAGTACAAGGAGGGGTGGTGATAGCAAGCATGCCATGAGTTGGCCACCTCAGGCTAGATTTTTTTTTAGAGGACTTTCTGGCTTTAATATTCCAGAATTCTATATTCTTCTCTAAACCTTCGGTGGGATTTCGTACCTGGTTCATGTGGATTTAGAACCCCGTTCATGCTCTAACTCAGGATGCCACTGAAAATACTTGCTTCTGGTAGGACCACCAGGCAGACCATCTGCCTCTTTCCTGAGAGTCAGACTGCGCTGACTAGAAGGGGTGGCTGGGGAGTGTTTACCCACAACCCCACCCACTCACCTTGAAACTTGCGGTTTCAGACTCCTGAGCTAGGAGTCACCTCCTCCTTCTCTCAAGAAAGACAGGGAAAAGACAGCCCCTTTGGAAGCAGGGGGCCACGACTGAGGGAAAGACCCCACAGTGTGAGGGGTTGCTAAAATTGGGAGACTGGAAATAACTTGTGCCACCTGATGGCAGAGGTGGGACCCGCTGCCAACAGGAGTCAGTGCCAACAGGTGTCCTTCCTAGAGAGGAGTCACGTCTGCCAAGAGGTGCCATCTCAGCACAGAATACCACACTCTGCCCAGACCAGACGTCACTGCCTGGCACGGGGGCAGGGGCGGGCTGAGCCTGACTGGCACTTGAGACAGCTTTGTAATTACACGATCTTGTTTTCCACCTACCGGTAACCTTTTGGTCTTTCAGTTGTGAACCTGGCTGATTTGCCTGACTCTTTCATCTCTTCCCCGCTCTACTTATCATTGAGAACACACCCGGTGCCTGTGCATGAAGTCGCTGCACGATTTCCATGGGAAATTGCACGGTCTCTTCCGCCCGACATACACAAGGGGAAGGGAGACAAGCCCCGTGCCCTGTGGTTGGGGTTCTCATCCATAGATGCACCTGTTTATCCCAAATGAAACGGGCAGCGCAGGGCTGCGGCTCGGTTCTTCCCGGAGTGCATTTGTCTTGCTCTCCCGCGGCTGCCTCGAAAATGAAATCACCGGCGAGGTACAGTCAGAACCACGGGGCTTCTGAAGGGTCTGCTGGGTCAGTTCAAGGCAAGGCAGACAGGTCAGTTCAGAAGGTCATGGCAAGGAATTACCCAATGGAGCATCCGTGGCAGCTTTTCTCAGAGGCTGCAGAGATATCCCGGGGGCTGATAATGAAGACATTTTAAGAAAGAGGTCAGGAAAGCTGCACCAAGGAATTGCTCAGCATCCCCCACAGATTTCTCTTCTACCCCCAAACTCAAAGAGCACCGAGAGGAAGCACAGTTTGAATTCCCTCATGGTGCCGTTTTGACATGGGCCAAGTGAAAGAGCATGGACTTCTTCAGGGAAGGGTTCGAGAGATGGGAACATCACCTTCTAGGGGACACACCTAGCTGGAGAAGCAGTGGGTTCACATTGATATCTGCGCTTCCTAGAGTTTTCTATGACTGTGTTGTAATGCTTTTTTTGCTTACCCTCCAAAGAGTGACAGTCTCAGAAAGTTAGCAGGAGTGGTTCTGCCCTCTCTTACAGGGTCTATATGAGTCAGAATCAATTTGATGGTTCATATACCTTGTGACTGCCTGACTCTACACTACTGATTAGTGAGTGAGCACGAGTAGCCCTGCTTATCAGACTAGGCGGTTCTTCATTCTCCCTATATCCCTCACCCCTCAGGTACCAGCTTGAGCTTTCCCTGGCCCCAAGCCATAATGACTCATAGTGACCCCATGCTCACGGAAGCCTGGGCACCGTTTTCAGAGCACATAGTCTACAGTTCTCTGTCCCTTGGTGTAATTATTTGATTACTGTCTTCCTCTTCCACTGTGGCACCAGCCTCCAAGGTGAAACCCACCTGCCCCCCCCTTCCCCCAACCTCCTGGCATTCACACCTGTGTGCCCCTTGACATTGTATCAGGGCTGGTATCTGTGATGGAAAGCATAGGCAGAAGCAGTGGTGAGTGACTGCTGGGACTAGAATGTAAAGGACCCTGGTTCCCATCGTGGGGCTTCTTTCTCTGGTCACTTAACTCTGCCATGTCATGAGGACACTCAGGCAGCCTATGGACAGAGCCAGGCCACCAGGCAGCCAGGAGAGGAACAAAGGCTTGTGGTCCACGGTCAGCACAAGTTGAGGCCTGCAAGCTAGAGATGCCAGAAATAAGTTCTCAGCCTCATCGAGCCGAAGATGACTGCAGCCCAGCGAATGCCTGTCTACAACCTCAGGCAACACTTGAGGGAGAGCCACCAGCGAAGCTGCCCCCTGTGTCACCAACCATCAGACCTGCCAGAGAACATCAAACAGATGTTCTTTCCATGATGATCCCAATTTTATTAGAATGATCACCACTATTACATCAGATGTGCTTGCTTTGATGTGATAGGGAAATCAAAATGCTTTGAAATGATGCTTATTTAAGATATTTAAAAATCAAGCTTGCATTGTCTGGTTTTAATATACTTTATCAGAAAGCAAAAAAATGCTAGAAAGAGCTTTATTTGTGTTTTATTGACTATGCCAAGACATCTGACTCTGTGTATCATAGCAAACTCTGAATAACATTGAAAAGAACAGGCTTTCCAGAAGCCTTCCTTTTAGTTCTGCAGGACCTGTGCATGGATAGGAGAGAGTCTTTTAAGCAGAAGATGAAACAATTATATGGTTTAAAATCAGGACAAGTGTGTGCAGGATAGTTAGCATCCTTTCACTATATTTATTCCAGCTGTATGCTGAGCA
This sequence comes from Nesogale talazaci, assembly GCA_004026705.1. Lineage (NCBI taxonomy): Eukaryota > Metazoa > Chordata > Mammalia > Afrosoricida > Tenrecidae > Nesogale > Nesogale talazaci. The sequence continues at coordinate 17,715 of PVJH01012689.1, forward strand.
AATAATCCAAGAAGCCAGTTTACATAAAGAAGAATGCAGTAACAGGACTGGTGAACTGTTTGTTAACAACTTGTGATATGCAGGTGATACAACAATTGCTTGCTGAAAGACAGAATCTGAACCACTTGCTGATGAAAATCAAGGGCTGTAACCTTCAGGATGACTTGCAATATGTAAAGAAAACTGAAATCTTTACAACTGGGCCAATAGACAACATTATGATAAATGGGTAAAAGATTCAAATTATCAAGGATTTCATCCTACTTGGATCCACAGTCAACCTTCACAAAGACCACAATCAACATAGCAAGCAGTACACTACCCAGGGGAAATGTCCTGCAGGAGACCTGTTTACAATGCCAAAGAGTGACACGGTCACTTTGAGGAGTAAGGTGTGCCTCACCTCACATGCCCGCGAAAGTCGGACACTGAATAAGGAAGACAGAAGAAGAATCAATGCATCTGCATTATGGTGCTGGCAGAGAATATTCAAAGTGCCGTGGACTGCGGAAAGAACAAATGCATTTGTCTTAGAAGTACAGCCTCCAGAAAAGAATGATGGCAACATATGTACTAATGTGGCAGGTACAAGTGATAGATGGATTGTAAGAAGAGTTGTAAGAGCCCCCAATAAAATGAACTGAAAAGACGAGTAGAGCGAGAGCGCTCCTTTGGAGTGGGGAAGGTAAGATGCTGTCTCACGCACTTTGGACATGTTATCTAGAGAAAGCAGTCTCTGGAAAAGGGCATCAGGCTTGATAGAGGATCAATTAAAAAAAAAAGGAAAACCCTCAATGAAATGGATTAACATAATGGCTGCCACAGGGATCTTGACAATAACAAAAATTGTGAGGCTGGCACAGGGCGGCACAGCATGTCCTTCAGCCAGGCTTCGCTAGGGTTGCAGGGGTTGGGATGGCAAGGATGGCACTTCTGAGCCCAAACTGTGCTCAGAGTCAGGGTTTTCTCTAGTTAAGAGAAACTATTCTTTGGTTTTAAGACAACTTCGGAAGATATTTTTAGTTTAAGGGTCATGTTCAGATGCCTTTTCCCATGGATATTTTTTTAAGAAAAAAATTTAAATAATATTTTGGTGAAGATTTACACAGCAGCCGTTTGGGTTCTTTTTCAACAATTTCTACACAAGTCATTCAGGTTACATTCAGTTACATTCTTCTCAATGTGTGAACATGATCACTATTCCTGTTCTGGTTCTGCTCCCATTAATCTAGTTAGTCTGTTCTCTTCTGCCCTCATCTTAGTTTTAGAGTTGGATCACTTGGTCTCATGTAGACAATTTTTACAAGAGCACAGTACTTGTGGGTGATAATCTTTATTTTTTGAGCAAGTCTGTTATTTAGCTAAAAGGTAACCATCGGGACTAGTGTCTGTTCAAATTTTAAAGAATAATAAATCTGTGGGGGGGGGGGCCCTCCAGTCTCAGCTAGTCCAATAAGTCTCCTTTTTGTTGTTTGTATTTTTGGAGCTGAGGTCAGTTTCACAGTTTTATTCTATTTGTCGGGGTTCAACAATTATGACCTTGACTAGAGTAGCCTATAATAGTGGTTGGGCACCCTCTAGTTCTTCTGGTCTCAGGATAGGCAATTAAATGAACACTTATAAACATAATGAAATGTTGAAAGAGTTTAACAGCAACTACTCTTATATGCTCCTCAGATACTCATAGGTTCTACCATTGACATATTGTTAGGGTATTTGGTGCAAATGGTGAGTACATTCAACTGTTAACCTGGAGGTGCTTCTGAAGAATAGCAATGGGTGTTTTGAGAGAGGGTGTGGTGTGAGGGCAGAGAGCAGCCAGGGAAAAGGGAGCATCCACTGTGGTGTTCTCAAGAGGATCATGGATGTGGAAGGAGTTTGTGTGTGAGTGGAGCACAGAGAGGAGGAATGACGTGGCTCGGGGAGGTGGTAGAAAAGGCTCTCCTCATTGCGTATGGAAGGAATTCTGGAGGAAAATGTGGACTCTGATCATCCTTGGCAATGAAGGGTTAGGGTAAGGTCAGGGTGATGGCATGTGTGTATGTGTGTTGTGTGTCAAGAAGGCGCCATGGCACAATAGAGAGAACTTGGAGCATTTCTTCCTCTGTTCCTCACTGGCACTGTTTCTGGCTTCCCAGTTTCATTTCTCAATCAGTTAATATCTGTATCATCTGGAACGGAATGATAGATATAACAGGAGAAAAAGCCTTACTGCCAGATTGACATTCTCACACAGTAATTAACTTTGTTAAAAGTCTTTACCTCTCAAAAGTTCAGTGGAAACCTGCCGCTGGGGGATTGCAATTATTCCCCAACTCTCTTTCTCTTTAAATAAAGCAATTGCAAGATTTATCATTCAATTAATATCTGTATCCACATTAATCCTTTAGGTAGTGAACTGTTTTCCTTTATGCTGGGTTTGATTTTATCGCAATCATAAATGGTAGTCATGGGCACAGTGACTGCATTGATAGTTTAATCGGAATATCTAACACTTGGCAAAAACTTCTTCCAACACAATTAGCTTGAGAGCGTTAGAAGGACTTGATTGGAACCAGGATTGGGAAGGTGTTCTGGGTAGAGAGAACCAGATACGTGGAGGTGACTTTGAGGCTCAGGTTCTGGTGTGATTGCTGCCATCTTGAACCCATTGGATGTTATAATTAGCAGCTCTGTTGGGGTGATGTTGCTAAATAATCTACACAACATCAGAAAGCTTGTTTTCTTCCATGGTAATTAGTGCCTCTCCGTGGGAGAGCTGGTTCATAAAGATGCCCACGCCCCATGAGTTTGTTCCTTCTCCACCAACCAGCCAGATGAGGCACTGTGACCAGGAGGCCAGAGGCCACTGCTAATTGCACATGACATCAGGAGTCACACACCACTGGCCAATTATGCTTGGAGAGGTAAATCAAGCCAAGGAAACTTTCTTTTCATCTGTGTGGGAGCTGTGGAGTCTCTGTAGGGGAGGAAGGTTGGCCCAGAAAGCCCACTGCTGGGGACCTTTTGAGGGAGTGAATGACTTTATTGTAAGAATTCCTTGAAGAGAAACAAACTTAACTAAGTTGAAGAATGAAATAGATAATCCTGGTTCCGCTTGTCAGTGAAAGGCATACTTTGAGAATGGAACACTTGGAATCTATGCCCCAAGATGAGTTAGGCAGAGGGCAGCCTGGACCCTGCTTATGCACATAAATCAATCTTGTTCATCCAAGGAGCTCAGAGGTTTGGCACATGCACAACTGGCCACTGGGACACTAGGACCAGTTCCATGGAAACGGTGGGTTCCAAAACGACACTGCTTGTGTTTGAGTCATACAGCACTGCTGCGGTGTGATTAAAATTCCTTTAATGCTCTGTCTCAATGGCCTCACCTATCGAGTGGTGAAGGGAGATATTTACCTCGGACTGCTGTTCTAAGCACTCTGTGACTTCATACATAGGAAATGCCTTTCCACTGCATGGATGTCCCCTTTGTCTCAGCGGTCTCTTTCCTTCAGGATAAGAATATGGTTTCTCTCATTCTTCTGGGTTTCAATGATGAAATGTTAGTGGCACTGTGACATGGAAACTGGCTTCCGGAGCCAGCAGTTGAAGTAGGTAACTCTGCTACGCAGATGCTTATCTGGTCTTCAAAGTAGGGTATGTGTAGCGAATCATCACGCAGACATATAAGCCACAGCTGTGAGTCCATTTCCACTCATAGCGACCCTAGAAGACACAGCAGAACTGCTCCCCAGTGTGTCCAAGGTCGTCATTATCAAGGAGGCAGAATGCAACGTCTTTCTCCCAAGGAATGGCTGGTGGCTTCAAACAACGGACCTTCCTGTGCACAGCGTAACCACTGCACTACCAGGGCTACCTGTCATCACAGCCTACTGCCATGAATTCTAACTCATAGCAACCTTACACAGGTTTTCTAAGAATGTAAATCTTTTTTTTAGATTAAATCATTTTATTGGGGATTCATACACTGCTTATCACAATCCAAACATACATATTTTTTGCCAAGCACCTTTGCAAGCCTGCTGCCTTCACCATTCTCAAACCATTTGCTTTTCCACCTAAGCCTTTGACATTAGCTTTTCATCTTTTTCCCTATCACCCCACTCTCCTACCAACCCTTGATATTTTATAAATTATTATTGTTTTGTCATATCTTACACTGTCCAGTGTCTTTCCTCGTCCACTCCTCCGCTGTCCATCCTCTAGGGAGGCGGTTATGTATAGAGCCTTTAATTGGCTCCCCCTCTCTACCCCACCCTCCCTCCACCCTTGCAGTATCTCCACTCTCACTACTGGTCCTGAGGGGTTCATCTGTCCTGGGTTCCTTGTGCTACCAGTTCCTGTCTGTACCAGTATACCTCTTCCAGTTTAACTGGATTTGTAAGGTGGAATTGGGATCATGACAGGTGGGGGGAGGAAGCCTTTAAGAACTAATGTTTCATCATTACTTCACTGCACCCTGACTGGCCCATCTCCTCCCCACTACCGTTTCCTAAGAGGATATCCAATCACCCACCAAATAGACCTTGGGTCCCCACCCTGCACTCTCCCTCATTCATAGTGATGTGATTCTTGTTTCTTGGTGGTTGATATCTGCTCCCTTCGGCCCCTCATGATCACACAGGCTGGTGTGCTTCCTCTATGTGGGTTTTGCTGCCTCTGCACTAGCTGGCCGCTTGTTTACTTTCAAACCTTTAAGAACCCAGATGCTTTATCATTTGGTAGTTAGGCACCATCAGCTTTCTCCTCCATGTTTGCCTCTACAGCCATTGTCTTCTGTGATTATATTGGAAGGGTGGGCACACAAGGATATTGTTTTTGTTCTTTGATGCCTGATACCATATTCCTTCCACACCTCATGGTCATGCAAACTGGTGTGTTTCTTTCATAGTGGGCTTTGTTGCTCCTGAGCTAGATGGCCGCTTGTTTACCTTCAAGCATTTAAGACCCTGGACACCGTATCTTTTGATAACTGGGCACCATTAGCTTTCTTCACCACTCTTGCTCATGCCCCCACATGTTCTCAGCGTATGTCTCAGGAGTGTGAACATACAGTGATATGGTTTTTTTTCCTGCTTGATGCCTGAGACTTGATCCTTTCCTCACCTCATGACCACACTGACTGGTATGATTTTTCCTAGTGGGTCTGGTTACTTCTCAGCTGGATGGCAGTTTGTTTATCTTCCAGCTCCCCCCGCCCCACCACCTCCAGTCCTCTCTTCCAGCTTTTAAGACCCCAGGCGCTTTATCCTTTGATAGCTGAGCACCATCAGCTAGTTTTCTTCACATTTGCTTATGCACCCATTTGTCTTCAGTGAAAGTGTCGGGCAGGTGAGCATCATGGAATTCCAGTTTAATAGAACAAAGTGTTCTTGCCTGGAGAGAGTACTTGAGTGGAGGCCCAAAGTCACTCTGCTGCCTTAGTACTAAAACCCATAAATAAATGTACATAGACTGATTTCCTCATCATCATAATTATATTTACCTATGTACATGTCTATATTTAGACCTCTATAAATGCTCTTTGCCCTCTAGTTCTTTCCTCTGTTTCCTTTTACCTTCCTTCTGTTCCACTATCATGCTCGGCCTTCATTAGGGTTTCAGTACTTCCTTTCAGTTACATTACCCTTGCTCAAACCCTCTCAGGCTCCCCACACCCTTTTCACCCCTGATCCTGGACCACTTGTTCCCCCATCCCTGAGCCTGTCAACAACATCTCCTTCCCCAGGAATCATTATTCGCTCTTCCCGACTGTCCTTTCAGGAGTGCTCCCTTCTTGATTCGGTCCATTGGGGTGGGGGTGGGGGTGGGGGGGTCAGACCACATTGATTCCCTGCTGTGTGACCCCCCCCCCCAAAATGTCCTCTGTCACTGCCTGCTTCAGTAGGGAGACAGCATGACAAGTCCTGTTGTCATTTTCCCAGTCCCCTCTCTGACCCATTCACTCCCAGGAGGAGCGTAGTCCTTTGAGCATTGTGGGCCAGCAAGGGGGGCGGTCCCACTCTCTTTCTCTTCTTCCCTCCCCTCCTGTCTCCATGTGGGTGTGGTGTGCTAGGTCCTTCCCTCAGTCTGCTCTCTCCCACGCCCACTTCCTGGGAGGGGCTCAGTCTGACTCTGGTTCGGGCCAGCCCTGTAGCTTTCTCTTTTCATGCATCCTTCCATGTGGCCACACTGTCCTCAAGGTTGGGTGCTTCTGGTTGGGTCTGCATGCCCACTTCAGATTCTGTGGAGACAAGATTGGTACTCCCCCCACCCCTGGGTGGGTGAGTGGCCTGTTCCCTCTGTTATCATTTCACTTTTGAATCCCCTCTTTCCTCCCTTCTCACTCCATCCTTCTCCCATTACTGTGTTGGACCCAACATGTACCTCCTTGGGTTAGTTCCAACCTCCTCCCGTTCCCCTATATCTCAACCTAGATGTTATGATATAGGAGGCTTCTCTTCTATACCTCCTATGGCTGATTACACTTACCTCAGAGGATTCATGCTGTACTTTGCCTTTTGTGATTGGCTGACTTCGCTTAGCACAATTTCCTCTAGCTCTTCCTGTGAGAAGATGTGTTTCATGTGCTCATCAGTGCTTTTGAGCGAAGCATAGTACTCCATTGTGTGTATGTGTCAGAGTTTGCTGATCCAATTGTCTACTGATGAAAATTTAAATTGTTTCCAATTCCTGGCAATTGTGAATTGTGCTGCAATAAACACTGGAGCACATACAACTGGCCATGGTTTATTTCTTACCTCTTCTGGGTGTACATCCACTAGAGGGATAGCTGGGTCATAAAGTAGCTCATTTCCATCTTCATTGAGTCTCGCCAGAACGCTTTTCATAGTGGCTGTACATATCTACAGGATCACCAGCAACGTAGGAGAGTGCCTGTTTGGCTACATCCCCTCCAACATTTGCTGTTCTCTGGTTTCCTGATTTGGGCTAGCCTCAAAGATGTTAGATGGTATCTCATGGTTGTTTTGAGCTACATTTCTTTAATGGCTAATGATCAGGAACATTTCCTCATATGTTTATTGGCCGTAGGGTCTCCTCCCCAGTGAAATTTCTTTTCCATTCCTTTTCTCATTTCTTTAAAAGGTTAACTGTTTTCCTCTTTTTGCAGACAATGAGGCTATTGTAGATTTTCGTAATAATCCCTGTAGTGTCGTTGCTAAAAATCCTCTCCCAACCTGTGGGTTGCCTTATTACCCTCTTGGCAAAGTCTTTTGATGCACACAGGTGTTTTATTCTTAGTAAGTCCCATTTATCAATTTCAAGTTCCCCTGCGTATGTACACTGCCCTATTGCAGTTAGCTGTTGTGTTTCCTGGGCCAAGGATCTTAGGTTTTTTTCTAATTCCTTTGCTAATGGTCCTGATGGTTTGGGGTTTTACTTCTAGGTCCATGATCCACCTTGAGTGTGTTCTTGTGCATGGGGTGAGAGGTACAGATCCTGTTTCATTTTTCTACGTGTGGATTTCCATTGTTTCACCATTAGTTAAATACGGTGTCACCCTCCCACTTGATGCTTTGGTGGCCCCTGTCGAAAATCAGTTATCTATATGCTGATGTTTTATTTCTGGGGTTTCTATTCTTTTCCATTGGTGTAAACTTTCTTTTAAAAAATAGTTCCATTGAGATATAACTCACATACCATATGATATAGTCATTCAATCATATTAAGAAGAGTTGGGTGATCACCACCACAATCAATTTCACTTTCCATAAATGACGTACATATTTACAAGTCCACCACAGTGTGCAAGAGTTCTAATCTCTCTGCACCCTTTCCAGCATTTGTTATTCTGTTTTTTGTTTTGTTTTAAATTGGGCTATCAATGGTGGCATAAACACCTGTGGCTCATCATTGTTTTGAGTTGCACCCCCCAAATGGCTAGTGATCAGGAGCATTTTCTCATATGTTTGTTAGCCACTAGAGTGTCATCCCTTGTGAATTGTCTACTCGTGTTCTTGGTCCACCTTTTAATTGTGTTATTTGTATTTTTATTATTGAAATGTTCTCCAAATCTTAGTGATTATTTCCTTGCCCTTTGTATCATTGGTAAGGATTTTTTTCCCCAAATGGTGGGTTCTTGTTTACTCTTTTGATAAAGTCCTTTGATATGTATGTGTTTTTTTTAATATGTCCAAGTCATCTATTTTTAATTTCACTGTGTGCTCTTTTTATTGTTTGATAGTCCTGCTGTAGGGGCCTTAACCTTGCTCCAATTTCCCCTGGGTGAATCTTATAGCTCTGGGGTTTGCATTTAGGTCTCTGATCCTCTTGAATTCATTTTTGGTGTATGGATGAAGGGGCATCCTGTTTCATTCTTTGGTAGATGGAAACCCAATTTTTCCTGCACCATTTGTTGAAGGGGATGTCTCTTTCTCATTTACTGTGTTGTGGTCCTATGTCAAAAATTAGTTTGCTGTAGGTGGATACTTTTATTTCTGGATTTCTATCTAGTTCCATTGATCTATGTAGTCATCATTGCACCAGTACTAGACTGTTTTGACTCCTGTTGTGTGAGTTTTTAAAATGGTGGCACATACTCTGGTTTCTCTTCAGAGCACATAAATCTTTCGCCTTTTACTAAAAAGGGTGGTGTGAGGCCTCCTACTTCATTTTTGTTCATTTTTTTGTTGTTGTTAAGAAGGTCTTTGATTATCCTGGGCCTCTTCTCTCTCCATATGGAATTAGTGCTTATATTTTTGATTTTTTTTAAAGAATAAAATTGGGATTTGGATGGGGATTGTGTTGTATTTATAGATTGCTCAGGCAATATCAACATTTTCACAGTCTATGGATACAGAATATTCTTTCATGTGTGTAGGTTTCTTCATGGTTGTCATAATATTCTGTAGTTTTCTTTCTTTGGATTTTGTTTTCTGGGTTGAATTTACTCCTAAATATTTCCTCTTTGATGTGACTACTGTAAAATGTTATAGTTTTCTTAATGTCTTGTTTTGATTTGTTTTATTTTTGGGGGGCATCACTACCCTCTGGTGGTGGGAGTAGGAGGCCCGGCCTTTGCTCCTGTGGAGCTGCTGCTGGATTTGAACCTCCGTCCCAGTGGGCCGCAGTTCCACGCACAACCACTACGCCACTGGGGCTCAGCCCCCTTAGTGTCTTTTTCATAGCTCTCTTCACTGTTATATAGGAATCCAATTGATTTGTTTGTTAACCCTGTTATGCCACTTTTCCAAATCTTTCAATTGCTTGCAACACTCTTTTTTTAGGAGTCCTTGGGGTTCTCTATAAATTCAATTATATCATCTGCAAATAGTGAGAGGTTCATTTTCCATTTGCCCAGCTGTATTTTTAAATTTTTTTTCCTGTTGTCTAATAGTTCTGGCGTAGATTTTGAGCACAAGGTTAAATAAGAGCGGTGATAGGGGAATTCCTTGTCTAGTTCTGATTTTCAGGCTTTCCCCATTAAGCACAATGTTGCACATTGGATTTTGTGTATGCCTTTATTATGTTGAAAAATGTCCCTGCCATTCCTATTTGATTGACTGTTTTATCAGAAATGGATGTTGGATATTGTCAAATATGCTGTATCTACTGATACGATCATGTGGTTCTTATTCTTAGTATTCTTTATGTGGTGGAATACATCGATTATGTTTTTAATGTTGAACCACCCTTGTATCCCTGGTATGAATCCTCCTTGGTTATGACTACAATTAATTTTTTATATTTGTTGGATTGTACTGACCAGAATTTTGTTGAGACTTTTTGTATCTATAACTCATGAGGGATATTGGGTTGTAGTATTATGTCTTTATGTCTTTTGTTGAATTGGGTGTTGTGGTTATGCTTGCTTCATAGTGTGTTTTCCCTTTCAATGTTCTGGAATAGTCTGTGTAGAACTGGTGACAACTCTTACCTTAATACTTGGTAGAATTTCCCTATGTGGGTTTTCCTTAGTTGGAGGTTTCTTGAGGACTTCATTTCTTCTTTTGTTATGGGTCTGTTCATGTTGGTTTTAATATCCATCTGCATGGATTTCAATAGATGGTGTATTTATAAGTATTTGACCATTCCTTCTAGATTATAAGATTGTTGGAGTAAAATCTTTCATAGTAGTGTATTATTAGTCTTTTTATTTTATCTGGATGTGTTGTGATGCAGCACTTTTCATCTCTAATTCTAGATATCTGCATCTTCTCTTTTCCTATATGTTCTTCAGCAGTGTGTCCATTTTAGTCATCTTTTCAAAAACAATGTTTCTTCTTCATGTTTTCCATTATTTTCTTTTTTTCCAGTTCATTCATTTCTGCTCCAATCTTTATGATATATGATCTTATTATGTTCTTAATTCTTATTCTTTAAGAATTTATGCTGTTGCACTTTTTCTAGTCGTTTGAGGTGTTAATGTGTTGATTTTGATTTACCGTGTGGGTGTGTTTATTGCTATCAATTGCCTCTGGTAACTGCTTTTGCTGTATCTCAAGGGGTCTGCTATGTTGTATTATAATTCTTATTTGTTCCAATAAATATCTTAATCTTATCACTTACTTGACCTATTACCCAGTAATTTTAAAGTAACATGTTGTTCGATCTCCATGAATTTGCCTTTATGTTCCTGTTCTTTCTATTGCTAATTTCCAGTTTTACAGCATTGTAATCTGAGAAAATAGATCATGGCTTCTCAATATTTTTGAATTTGTGGAGGTTTGCTTTGTGATCTAACATGAGATATATTCTAAGATATGTATGTGTCCTAGAGGAGAATGTAGTATATGGTATACTTGTTGGATAACAGACATATAGAGTGCTCTATGTACGTCTAGGACATCAAGTGAGTTAGTTGATTGTGTTATTTATCTCTTCTGTTTATTAAGTTTTCCTGATGATATCTTTTCTTGAGTATGGTGTGGAGTCTACTGAACTGTGTATTTCTGATTTCAACTCTGATAATATGAATGATGTATTTTGAGGGTTTTCATTAGATGTGTAGTTGTTCACAAAACTGGTGTACTGTTCCTTCAATCATTATGTAGTGGCCACTTTTGTTTCCTATTGTTATTTGCTTTGAAATTATTTCATCAGAGATTAATGTTGACACTCCTGTCTTTTTATGGTTTCCATTGGCTTGGTAGACTTTTTCACCATCCCTTGATGCCTAGTCACTTTTCGTCTCTGAGGTTAAGGTAGTTTTCTTGTCAGCCGCAAATGGAAGGGTCTTGTTTTCTAATCCAGTCACTCTATTGATTAGTGCATTTAATCCACTTACAGTCGTTATTAATTCATGTAGGTTTGGTGCTGTTGTTTTGCTGTGTTTATGTTAGGTTTCTTTTCCCATGTTTGTGTGGTTTTCTTGATGTTTTGTTCCTCTTTGATTTCTGTGTTGTTTTGAGTGCTTCTTTTATTGTATTGCTTTTGGGTGGTGTTGTTATACCTGATGCTTTCAGATGTGTCTGCTGCTGTTGTTGATTCTCTGTCCATAGTAATCTGGGTAATATTTCTTGTAATTCTGGTCTTGTTTTCACAAATTCTCTTGCTTCCTTGTCTGGAAACCTTTATTCCCCCCTCACATTTGAGAAATAATTCTTCTGGATGTAGAATTCATGACTGACAGGTTTTTTCTTTCTTTCAGAATCAAATTGTCACCCCATTATTTTCTTGCCCGCATCGTTTCTGCTGAGACGTCCAAGGTAATCCTTATTGGATTTCCTTGTAGGTGACTATTCTTTTTTCCCTCTGGCTTCCCTTAGAATTCTCTCCTTTTTCTTCAAATTGGGGAGTTTGACTTTGAGATGATGTGATGTTTTCATTTACAGTCTATCCTATCTAGGGTTCTCTCAGCTTCTTGTGTATCCAGAGCATGACTAGAACTTGGATACAAATCAAGACTTTAAGGATACACATTCAGGTCAGCGTTGTCTGTACATAGTCCTTGTAGATTCTCAAGGAAATGCAAATACTCCTCAAGTGAATGTCTATCCTGGAGTTTGTTTGGTCCCTGTTCTTTGCTTTATAGATTGTATTTTTACAGCACCGGATGACCTGGCTTTTTAGATAATGTTGTTTTAAGTTACTTATCAAACTTAAAAATATTCAGAGTAAATGCAATCAGTCGTGTATTCCCAAATTTGAGCACAAATAAAAAGAAGAGACACAGCTCTGTGTCAAGGTTCTCAGGTTTGTCCCAATCCCCTCACTAGTGGCCCTAATTATTTGGGGTTTTACTTCAAGGTCTGTGATCCACTGTGCATAGAGTGAGGTAATGGTCTTTCTTCATTTCTTTGTAGGTAGATATCCATTTTTTTTCCAACAGCTTTTATTGAAAAGGGCATCCACTTCCCAGTTGATTTTTTGGGGGGCCTTTATAAAAAATCATTGTCTGCATGCTGTTTTTATTTCTGGGTCTTCAACTCTTTTCCATTAGTCTGAATATCTATTGATATACCAGTTTTGACTACTGTGGCCATACAATACATGCCAAAGTCACGTAGAGAAAGTCCTCCCACTTTGTCCTTCTTGAGGAGTTCTCTGCTAATTCTGGGCTTCTTCCCTCTCCATATGAAGTGGGTAATCAGTTTTTTCCAATCTTTGAATAAAGATGGTGTTATTTTTATTGGGATAGCATTGAACTTATATAGTGCCTTGAGTAGAACTGACATCTTTACTATATTGAGTCTTCCAACCCATGAGCATGGAATATTTTTCCATTTTTTGAGGTTTGTCTTGATTTCTTGTAATAGTGTTCTATAATTTTCCTCATAAAAATCTTTTTTTGGGGAGGCATCACTGCCCTCTGGTGGTGGGAGTAGGAGGCCCAGCCTTGCTGCTGAATTTGAATCTCCAACCCAGTGGGCTGTAGTAACGTGCGTGTACAACCACTATGCCACCGGGGAAAACCTCCCCCCCCACCCCTTTTTTAAAGTCAGGTATATCCGAAGTGTTTCAATTTGTGTTTGGCTATTGTAAAGAGTACTTACAACATTTTAAATTGCCTCTTCTGTGATCTTTTCTGATGTGTATAGCTGACCGATAGACTTCTGTTGATCTTGTATCCTCCCACTCTGCCATATTCTTCTGTTACTTCCAACACTCCACTAGTAGAATTTAGGGGATTTTCAATGTATAGAATCATTGTCTGGGAATAAAGATAATTTTGCCTCTTCCTGCCCCAGATAGATACCTTTGATATCTTTTCTTTGCTTTATGTTGTTAGCTAGGACCTATGATATTACATGGGACTGGGACAATGGACATTCTTGTCTGGTCCCCTTTTTTAGTGGAATTGTTTTTGTCTTTTCTCCATTGACTACCATGTTGGCTGTTGGTTTTTCATATATAACTTATATAATATTGAGGAAATCTCCTTCTATTCCTATCTTCTTGAGTGTCTTTTTTAATTTTTAGTGTCTTAAACAGGAATGGGTGTTGGATGTTGTCAAACACTTTTCCACATCTATCGATATTATCATGTGGTTCTTATAGTTCTTCATGCTAATGTGGCAAATAAAACTAATGGTCTTTCCTATGTTGAACCATTCCTGCATCCCTGGTATGAATCCCACTTGGTCATGGTGAATTATTTCTTTAAAGTGCTTTTTTTATTCTATTGTCCAGTGTTTTGTTAAGGATTTTTGCATTGATGTTCATTAGGGATATTGGTCTGTACTATTCAATTCTTGTGGGATCCTTGCCCACTTTAGATATCAGAGTTATACTAGCTTCAAAGAAAGTTTGGGAGTTTTCTGTCTTTTTCTATGTTCTGGAAGTCTTTGGGTAGGACTGGTGTCTGTTCTTCCCTGAATGCTTGGTAGACTTCAATTATGAAGCCATCTGACCCAAGGGATTTTTTTTGGAGGGTGAGGTGGGTAATCCCCTAATAAACTTGTCTATTTTCTTCCATTGATATGAGTCTGTTGAGGTTCTTGACATCCATCTGGGAAAGTCTAAGGGGGAATATGTTTCCAATAGTTGTCTATGTCTGCCAAGTTATTGGATTCATTAGAGTACAGGCATTTGTAGTACTTTGTAATTATCTTTTTAATTTCATTAGGGTCCATTGTAATGTCCCCTTTCATCCTTCATCCTTGCAATTGACATTCCTTCCTCCCTTTCTATGGTAAAGTTTGCCAGCAGTCTATCAATTCTGTTAATCCTTTCAAAGAATCAACTTTTAGCTGCATTAATTTTTCCATAGTTTTCTTATTTTCCCTATCCTGTATCTCAGTTTGGATTTTTTCCTATTTCTATTATTTTGCTATGAGTAGGATTGTTCTGTTGACTCTGCTCTAATTGGTGTAAGTTTTGTTGCAAGCATATTATCCACAAGTCTCTCTTCTTTTTTCATGTGTGCATTCATCAGTCGTCCTCTGATAAATGCCTTTGGAATATCCCAAAGGTTTTCATATGTTGTATTTTCATTCTCATTGACTTATAGAAACTTCTGGATTTCATCTCCAATCTGTGTCAATAGTCACTCCTTTTGAAGTAGAGAATTATTCAACCTCCAGTTTTTTGCCCTTGTTATCTTTACAGTCCTATTGATTTCCAACTTTATGGCATGGTGATCAAAGAGAGAGGTCTGTATGATCTCTGTGTGCTTGAATTTGCTCAAGTTCGATTTGTGTCCCGGCATGTGGTCTATTTTTGAATATGTGCCATGTGGGCAAGAAAAGAATGGGGCTTTTTTCATATGGGTGGAAAGCTCTTAAAATATCAATCACGTCAAGTCCTTCGATTGTACTGTTTAGATCTATAGCCTCTTTCTTGAGTTTCTTTCCCAGCGATCTGTCTTTTTCAGAGAGTGGTGTATTAAAGTCACCAACTATAATTATTGAGACTGTGATTTCTTTTTTCATCTTTTGGAGTGTTTGACTTACAAATTTCTCGAGTCTCTCTTTGGGTGTGTGTGTAATTATTATACTCACTGGTCCTTGATTTATTGTTTCCTGGAGCATTATATAGTGCCCCTCTTTGTCTCTTGTTATGGTCTGAACCTTGAGATCAATTTTGTCTGATATTAAGATTGCTAACCCTGCTTTATTTTCATTGATTTTTGGTTGGTATATTTTCTCCAACCTTTAATTCTCAGCCTGTTTTTGTCTGCAAACTTAAGATGTGTCTCCTGTAGGCAGCAGATTGACGGGTTTTGATTCCTGAACTAGTTTGTTAGCCTCTGCTTTTTAATTCCTGAGTTCAGGCCATTCACATTCAGTGTTATTACGTCCATCTGTGGACTCTGTGATGTCATCTTGTACATTTTGCATTGAATGTTTTCCTACCTAGCTTTATCTGCTTGTGTAATGTGTGTGGGGTTCGTTTTTGCCTTCTGTCCACTGTTGAGCCCACACTATCTTGCGAGCAGTTTTCTCTTTGTCGCCCTATGGGTGGAGTTGTTCTATGTGATAGTCTCTTATTTGCACTCGATGAGTACTGATCCTCTGCCCATACAGGATCAGCAAGGATCTTTCATAGGGCTGGGGTTCTCTTTGGTGTATTCCTTGTCTGGGAAGACTCTTACTTCTCCCTCTATTTTAATAGATAATTTGGCCAGATATAGTATTCTTGGGCTTGCAATGTTTTCCTTCACTTTTTGGAATGCACTACTTCATTTCCTCCTCCTCTTCACTGTGTCTACTGATGGGTCTGAACTTACTCTTATTGAGGTACCTTTATACATGACTATTTGCTTTTCCCTAGCTGCTCTTAGGATCTTCTCCTTTTCCTCATAGTTGGATAATTTAACTATTATGTGTCTTGGTGACTCCTTCTTGAGGTTCAGTGTGGCTTCTGTTCTTTCAGTCTACTGAATGATTGCCTGATTTTTATTTATTAATCTTGGGAAATTTTCCTCTATGAATTCCCTTCCTATTCTCACTCTTGACTTCTTTGTTGTGTCCTGTTCTGGCAGTTCAATTTTTCTAATATTGTTCCACTTCATCGTATCAGAAAGGGCTCTCAGGTTTTCAGTTTCTCTGATTCTTTTCTCACTGCTTCTCCCATTTTTTGAGATCTGATTGTTTATCTTCTAGGCTAGGAGTCCTTAAACTACAGCCCACAGGCCACATGCAGCCACCGAGGACATTTATCTGGCCTGCCGGGTGTTTTTGCCAACCCCTGCTGTCCTACTTAGCAGCTGACTCATCTTGGGCCTGCAGTGAATTTGTTCATAGTCTTTTTTTTTTTTTTTTAAACTATAGGCTGGTCCTCCAATGGTTAGGACAGTGAACTGGCCCCCTGTTTAAAAAGTCTGAGGACACTTGTAGATTACTGGTGTGATTCTCTGCTTCCTCAAGTCTCTTGGCAAAATCCGTCAATCTACCACTGAATTTTGTTATTTCATCCCTTAAGTCTTGAATTTCCCTTTGGTGTGTTGCCTTTATCGCCTCTATCATTTCGTCCTGTTTCTGTATCACTTCCCTCATATCCTGTATGACTCCAAGCAGCATTCTGAATCTGCTTCTTCTATGCACTTCGTTAGGTTCATAACTTCTTCTTGCATTGTTTTCTGTTTCTCCAGCTTTTTCATTGAGGCTGTGGGGTTGGTTGCTGTTTACATGTTGTCCTAGAGGAGGCTGGAGCCACTTTACAAAGTCATAGTGCCCTGGGCTCTCTCGCAGAGAACTTGTATGAGTGCTTCTACAAACTATCTCAGGTAGCTATACTTGGGGGTCAGGTTACTGCTGTATCTTCTGGTAAGATTTCACTCTTAACCCCGTCAACCAATATTTTGTTATCTGGGATGGAAGTTGGAAAGTCCTTTCAAGGGATGAGGTCGGGTTGTTGTGGGCCCGTGAGGGTGGCGTTTCACTCGCTGATCTTTAAGTAGGCCCTAGTGGTTTGTCTCACAATGCTTGGAGAACTCTGCAACTGGACTGCCAAGAAGGGCATGTGGGTATACCATCCCTGGTGTAGAGCACTGTAGCTGTCAAGCAGAAATACTCCAGTCAGAGAGATCACCATGGCACGATTTCCTCGGCTGCATGTAAAGGCATCAAATGAAAGTGGGAAGTCCCCAAACTTGGCTTTCAGAGTTACCCTGGGTGGAGGGAGTGGCCTGGAGGATGATAGTGACTTTTGAAAGGAAAGATAGGGAGGAGAGAAGAAAAAGAGGGTAAATTGAAGAAAGACAGGAGCAAAAATGCCAACCAAGCTAATCCCCACTCACAAAAAAAAAAAGGGGCTAAGACTAAGCAAAAGTGAAAACTATCAAAAAGGGAAGCCACAAAAAAGGAAAACCGAGACTGAGACTGTAGCTGGAGAGAAGAGACAGAAAAGGAGAAGAGAAGAAAGAGTGTAAGAAGAAGATGGGGAGAAGCAAAGAATAGAAAAAGATAGCTGAGCCTTGTGCTGTGTGTTGTATTGCTTCGTGCCGTATCCAGCACTGTCACCAGGTCCAGGCTGCAGCTCACCACACTGGGTAGGCAGAGTTGCTCTAGGCAGAGGGCTGTGGTGGGGGTGGGGCTGGAAACTAGAAGCGGCAGATGGAAGGAAAGAGAGGGAGAGGAGAGAAACAAAAGCAGAGAGGAGAAGAGTTCAAGGAGAGAGAAGAGAGAAACCAAAAAAGAAAGAAGGGAAAAACACAACTGTGCGCACTAAGATTGAGTGGGATGGTAAAGAGAGAAGAGAGAGAGAATGGAAAAATAAAGAATAAAGACATGGATGATCCCTGTTTTCCTGAATGTGGGCTCAGAGGTGTTTGATCCTTGCCACAAGATGACTGCTTGGTGTGCCCTGTTAGTGCAGCGACCCAGTGGTCTTGGATAGAATTGCCATTGGCAAGATTGGAAAAAGAAGTGGGGCTGGGGGGGAGGAGAAAAAAAATACAAAATTCCAGGTCTGTCTGCTGATCCTTATGACTATTTCCCCACTGGTGAAAGGGGAATTCTGGGAACTGCTTCTCCTGACCTGAAGGGGCTTTGTGGCTTGTCTTTGTTCCAGTTGCCGATCTGTTATGTTTCCTTCTTGGTTTTCCCCACTGCAGGGGGGTGGGGGAAGAGATTCAGGCCACATTACCTCCCACCCTGTATTGCCAGCATTGCCCTCTGTCCTCTGGACAGGCTGCTGCTACTGTGGATGGTGGGAGGAGAGGAGTGCTGGGTGCAGTGATACAGCTGGGGGAGGGCAAATTGGCAGGTGGTGGGTGTGTTAGGGTCTGAGGTAGTGTGGGCAGTGTGGTCTGGGGAGCCCCAGGGACCAGGTCAGGAACAAGGCTAGATGTGGGGAAAGAATGCCTTCAGGACCAAGTATGTATTCTCCAAGCAGCGAGTCAGGAAAGATGCTGCCTGGGAAGTGCCACGCACTGTGTCCTGCGGGTGGGCACAGTAAATGCAGTTGTCATAAGGGTGGAGGTGTCACAGGCAATGCTGCGGAGAGCCCCTGCAGCTGCAGATGACCAAACTTATAGCAAGTGGACTGCAGGTTGGTCTCTGGGAGTCTGGGTGGGTGGTGGGAGAAACTAGAGTTTGGCAGTGGGACCACCACCAACCACATGGAGCGAAGGGAACCGAGTAGCTTCCCTCGGGAGTACTGCAGGCAGACAGCTACTGTGTAGTGGCCCAGCAGTAGGTTTTGGGAACTCAGCATGGCAGCTGTCTAGTTCCTGATGTGGTAACCAGGTTGGGCTTTGTAGGGGGAAGAGGCACTTGGTGGGTGATGATCACAGCAGCATGTAGAAGCAGCATGGCTAGCACATGCCAGGAAATCCCTGGGATCATTACCGATGTCCAGGGTTCTGGGGCAAGGCAGACATGGTGTCACCTCCTGGGCTGAGGAAGCCTCCAGGTTGTCATGAGGGTCTTTTCACTTACCAGAATCCTCCCACTCATCCTCCAGCACACCAGGCTCACTGATTGCCATGGAGCTCCCAGTGTGGACTGCTCACATGGCACCATCTTGCCTCAGTCCAGTTTCATAGGTTTTTGATTAAGAATGTTTTTAGTCATTCCTGATATAGTGCTTTCAGAGCAAAGTTGGAAAAGTAGGGGGAACACACAAATGATTTCTCTAAGTTTTAACTCTCTTACAATTATGCCTGGTTTTGAGTACTCTCCAAATCACTAGGCAGTGTTTTAGTTTAAAGTAATCTGCAGGAGGGTTCATTTGTATGGGACTTAAACCACTAACACCAACGTGGAATTAGTTCCCTTTTCTTTTTGTTCATTATGAGCCAGCTTTGACTTTTCAAAAAGATTCCCCTTTGCTCCGTTGTGACTTCTGTCCAGCTCTCCTTTTGCTTAAACAAAAATGTTCCCTGAAGTTCTGTTGTAAGGTTCTGCGCATACGTCTACTGGTGTTGCCAAATTTTCTAAGCAACTTCATACATTCACATAACTTCCTGAACAAGACTTCCAAACTGCATTTCATGCCTAATCTTTATTTTTTCCTTTATCCTGATAGTTTGTGATTTTTTCTCTTCCTTCCTATTTGTTTAATTTCTCATTATTAATTTGTGACCTTTACTCTTTTTTATAATGTATATACTTCTTACTACAAATTTCCAAGTACTCCTTTTGCTGTCTCATAAAGATTTTGGCAGTGTTATGTTTTAATTATTGTTTGGTTCCAAGTATTTAATTTTACTTTTGATTTCTTCTGTGACCCAACAGCTGTTTTTTGTTTTTATCTCTCTTTAGATTCCACCTCTTCATTTTTCCATATTCTTATTACTTATTCATACCACTATGAGATAAAATGCTTTTTAAAATTTAAACATTCTGATGCTTCATGTTTCTTATATGCCTGTCAAGCCTGTATTTCTAGCTACACCATTTTACATTTCTGTACAGAACCTTAGTGTAGAATCCAAATTTTCTCTGGGATTGCTGACTTGAGCTACTGGTATAGTATGTGCTCAGGGAGCCAGGCTTCTAATTGCTACATCAAGAATACTAGTGTCAGTACATTCCTTCAGGTTAAGTAGAGAACCAGTTGCTACACTTATGTACCTTTACTTCATTTTCTCCATGTCCATCTTCCAAACACTCTGTCAGCAGCTACTCTGTGCCCATTCATCGCTATAAGCCAACAAAGTAAACAAGATCTCTGCTCTGCTGGAACCTGCCTCTGTACACACATCAGTGGTCCTTCAGTAGGCAAAATGCTTCCTGAAGTGCTTAGAAAATAAACAAGGCTCTAGGGAGAGGAGAACAACAATAGTTTGTCTGGGTAGACTAGAGAAACAAATTCATACACTTGCATGTGTATAAGAAAGCGTTTTATATACCAGAACAACTATATATTAAGAAAATATCCCAATCTAGTCCAGCCCCAGGTCCTAAGTCCAATATTAGCTCTTATGTCCGAGACCAGTCTATATAGTCTTTTTCAGACTCACAAAATACATGTCTTTGGATCCAGTGGCATTATCAACATCTTAGCGCCCACAGAGGTCTCTGAGTGAGACCTCCGGCTTCAGGTCTCGTTGCATTCATGTGGCTTGTCTGGCTCAGGACACGAGCCATGTGGCTTCTCCTCAGGGATGTCTCACAGGAAGTCAGCCTTGTCATTCAAGTGTCTCCAGGGAAGTGTTTTCAGCAGAAAGTCTCCCAGGGAGTGAACTGGGACATAGTGTCACTGCCTCCAAGAAGGAATTACCCCATTTCCCAGAATTCTCAGGAGAAGGCCCTGCCCACACAGAGGTCTCATTGGCTATCTCCAGACTGAGAGGCTAGACTCCACCCTTACACTCTTAATCCTCAAACTGACACTAGATGAAGTGACTGCCACAGATAGAGTGGTAAGGATGCCCCCCGCCCCCCCAGGAGTGACCATTGAACTGAGATGAAAACAATGACACTCCAGGAAATGTCCAGTGTGGCTAGACTGGAGTGCTAGGGCAATAGGGAAGTAAAGGAGGCTTGAGAGGCAGGGGTGGCAATATGTAGGATCTGGGGAATGCAGGTGTAATATGATGTGAAGCCCTTTTAGAGAAAAATGTCTTTTTAAAAGAACAAGTATGAGGAAATGAATTATTTGTAATCAAACAATTTTATTTACATTGGCAAAACAAAAGTGAAATCCAATCTGTTTGTTTCTATGTATGTGTGTATGGCCAGTAACCCTCTGCAAATCGGTGGTGGCCTGTGTGTTGCTGTGGTGTTGGAAGCTATTTTTAAATAACACTCACAGTGGACAGGGTTCAGCAGAGCTTCCAAATTAGCCAATGGATCACAACAAGATATTTTCCAAAATAGTGCTGGAAGATAAGTCCCCTGGAATGAAAGCACACAAAAAGTACACAGAGGTCGCCGCAGTGGGTGGGAGCATAGCAAGGACTATGAGGATGGTGCAGGACTCAAGCGACAGTCCTGATGTACTTGAGTCCCTATCAATCAGAGCTATTCAGCAGGAACTAACAACAACATGTATGTATGTAAGTGGAAATACTAGTGTGAATATATTTGAAAATAAACATCGGTGTATATGATCGCTGACATTCCTCCCCCCCCCCCCCCCAACCCACTCCAAATAGTGAAATAAAAATCCAGGGAAGAAAAAGGAGAATTTAGCCAGTGGAAATCTTTTCCAGAAAAAATATTACAAGTTATTACCATTCCAAGGAAAGAATTCTCCGTTTTTTAAACATACGAATTTAAAAAAAAACACCCAAAAAACTCTCCCATAAGATAGTAATTTATGAAGTTATTACAAAAAATCAATATCACCTGTCAAGTGTTATCTCTCACATGGGCAGCCCTAACTACTAAGCTTATCTGAATAAGAAATCCCTGATGTCTACTTCAGAGAGCTCTTAATATAAGTTGCTTTGACAATGTATTTCTCAATTTTCCTTTTTTTTACCCCTGCTCAACAGTATTGCTACTTAATTTTGTGATTGCACAAAACATTGAAGCAAAGTATTAAGAATTCAAGTGAATGTAAATGATATTTTGGGTCTCTTTCCCCCAAAGACCCTGCTTCAGAGTGCGGGCTCAACTATTAAACTGCGCGATATTGACACAGCTCTGACCATTACTCATACTGCCATGCCTCCATCTCTCATGGATCCCAAACCACTGCCACGGGGTCAGTTCAGACTTGGAGATCCTCTTGCACAGGGTGAGACCACCCCTGCAGGTTTCTCAGACTTTACAGCAGTCAGCAGTCTCATCTTTCTTCCAAACTCAAAGGTTTGGACCACTGATCTTGAGGTTAGTAACTCAGTTTGTAACCCATTATGCCAAATGCTCCTGCTGTTATTCAGACTCACAACTTGTGTTTGCTTCCGAATTCTCTGAGCAACTGCCAACATCATAAAGCCGAGACCCACAGATTTGATGACACATTGTCTTCAGGTGCGGTCTGTAAAGTTTACACAGCTGAAAGCGGGAGGGATATTTACTACAAACAGTCAAAGGCCTTTAGATGATTTCCCACCCCATCTCCATCTTGAGCCTGGGCAATAAAATAAAGAGGAAACAAAGCAGCATGCCATCGAGTCTTGTGGCAACCTCATGTGTGTCAGAGTGGAATTGTGTGCCATGGAGTTTTTTTTTTCTAATACATGAATTTTTTTTTAAATGTAAAGAGTATTGGTTAGGCCTGCACAGAAGTAGGAGTGTAGCTGGGAGGGCTGGGCAGGTTTGGGGGCATTACTGTCATCTTCAGGAAGGGATGTTCTTCTTTGCCTCTTTTTGCATGAAGGTGACTTTTCTCATCACAGGAAGGCAAATTGCAGCTGTGACAGCACCCACAGCACCCCACTCCCACTATCAGCATGAGCAGGTGCTTCAAAATCTCCCAGCAAAGGGGGGTTACTCGGCTCCTCATAACATGCAGGACTGGTCATTGAAGAAATTATTTGTTTTGTTAGGCAGGAAAGGCGCTCACTTGAGTTTTCCCTAGCATTGGGGGAGTTAAGACTACAATTTAAGACAAGCTGATGTAGTTTGCTCAAGGAATTAGCAAATGCCACCACTAGATACCAGCTGGGACTGAGCACATAGGCAGACTTGACCTATAGGATGTCGGAAAATAAAGCATTAAAATAAAGAAT
This sequence comes from Nesogale talazaci, assembly GCA_004026705.1. Classification (NCBI taxonomy): domain Eukaryota; kingdom Metazoa; phylum Chordata; class Mammalia; order Afrosoricida; family Tenrecidae; genus Nesogale; species Nesogale talazaci. The sequence goes on from PVJH01012689.1 coordinate 40,672, forward strand.
GTCTTTAGACATCAATGAAGAGATATTCGGATATCAATGAATTTCTTTTTTTTTTTTTTTATTTCCAGGCTCCATTCTCTTTTTTCAAAGGAAGGGCAGTTCTGTTTTGAATACATTAGGATCCAACCCAGCTCTCTGATTTTATGCAAAAGGACATGAATTCACCACGCTGCGTGGACTACTTTTGCTTTTCAATCACGGGCTCTGTGCAGCTGCTGCTTCTGGCAAAGTAAGAAGCTAGTGGATGTGTAAAGGGAACAGCTTGTGAAGGGCAATCATTTCTTCTTCAGCAGCTCCACCAGGTCATCCTCCAGTCCTTTCTCGCTCAGTTCGTCTAAGCTGTAGTAGCGGTGGACCACCTTCGTGGCGGTGACCACCACGACCCGGAGCCCATGCGTGTCTTTGCCCAGCTGGCATCCAATGGCTGATGACACCACCATTTCCAGATCCTGGTAGGTGCCCCCAGCATTCCTGTGGTAGTGGCCTGAGAAGATGGCTTTAATACCTATAGGGAAGAAAAGAGATAGGTGGGAACCAGGGATGTCCACTTAGGTAACTAGGGGGGGGGGTCCTATATTTTACTGTGAGCGTTATTTTATTAAATGTATAATATTATACTGGATGTGGAGGCTTTGCTGGGGCAGATGACTAAGCCTTCGGCTACGGACTGAGAGGCTGGCAGGCTGAGTCCATTGGGAGGTGCCTAGGAAGAAAGGTATGGCAATCTGCTTCTGAGAAGCTACAATGGACCCCTTATGGAGCTGAGTGATGCTCTGGACACCTTGGGGTATTTACTGTGAGTCAGAATTGACCCTCAGCAGCTCATCTGGCCCTAGGGCTCTCTGTGTAGCAGATACCACCACCATATGTCCAATACCAATCCATAAGTCCTCTTCATGAGGCACACGCAATGACACCAGGACAATCGCAGGCCAGTGGGTGCAGAGTCTTGTGTATCCAGTGGTATTGTAAGTAACTCAGCACTGGCAGGGACCTCTCTGTGGCTTCTCAAGCATCTCAGCACTGGCAGGAGTCTCTGTGTGGCTTTTCTGGCTTCAGAGGTCTGGTTGCATCAGGGTAAACCCATGTGGCTTCTCCTCGGGAATGTCTCACTGAGAGTCAGCCTTGTGTCTCGTCAGTAGAGCATTTCCAAGGAACTGAGTAGTGAGTCTCTCACCTACAAGGGGGAAATATGGCCAGATTTTCCAGAATTCTCAGGAGAAAGTTATGCCCACACAGAGGTCTCATTGGCTATCTCCAGGTCGACAGGCTACCTGCCCCCAGCCAGGAATTCTCAATCACCTCAGATGCATGTGAAAGTTGGGACAGTGGGCAAGGAAGACTGAAGAAGAAGCAATGCATTTGGAATAGGGTGTTGGCAAACAATATTGAAAGAACACTGAAAAGGACAAACAAATCTGTGTTGGAAGAAGTACAGCTAGAAGGCTCTTTAGAAGCAAAGAGGGTGAGAATTTTTCCTCACATATTTTGGATGTTATCAGGAGAGACCCACCCCTGGAAAAGGCCATCATGCTGGCAAAAGAAAGAGAGAGTGAAAAAGAGCAAGACCCTCGACAAGGTGGACTGGCGCGTGGCTGCAGTACTGGGTCCAAACGCTAAAAACGATGGGGGTGTTGCTTTGTTTTGTTGGGCACAGGGTCGCTCTGAGTCAGAACTAGCAACAGCAAACACCCTTCAAAAACAGGGCTTTCTCTGGACCCCAAACCCAGGGCCCGCGTCAATTCTGAATCACAGAGGCCCTAGATAACAGAGCAGAACCCCTGACTTACAGAGACCTTATATAACAGAGCAGAACCCCTGACTCACAGAGACCTTATATAACAGAGCAGAACCCCTGACTCACAGAGACCTTATATAACAGAGCTGAACTCCTGCGGGTTTCCCAAGCTGTACATCTTTATTGGAGCAAAAAGCTCATCTTGGCAGAAGCCTCCAAGTGGCTGGTGGGTTTGAACTGCTGATCTTGTGGTCAGCAGTCCGTGGTGTAGCTCAATACATACATGGTTCCTGCTCACCAAGATGAAATGAACTACATGCAAGTGTCTGACAAAGACTGTGCTTTAAAAGAACACGCTTAGGATATCCTGGAGAATAATACAGGGCATAGACAGAGCAAGATGCTATAAAACATTAAAATGTAAACCACGCTATGATAACCCTCCATAAATGGAACACATTCCAGACTGAATGCTAATGAGAGAATAATTGAGTGGATTGGAAGACAGGGTTGAATAGCAGAAACAGACAGCATGGGCGATATACACAAACAAAAGAGCCTGAAACAAACTGGGAAGCAGGAGATACTGAAGGAGAATCAAACTGGGGGAAGAGGGAAGGACTGTGAGAATGATTTGAAGAATAACAGATGAGAATGTTCCAGAAATGAGGACACAGATCCACAGGTAAGAAGAACCACATACGATTAAATCATATCCACACAACTCACAGTAAAAAGCTGTAGCATATCAAAAAGGAAACCGAAAACCCTTAGAGACGCCATGGAAAAAATACAATTTTCACAGGAGAGAAGATTAAGGCAAGCTGCGGCATCCAGGCAGTAGCCTGACTTGCCCATGCGATTATGGTCTCTGTGAGAACCAATGGAAGATGCTCCCCCACTGCTGGACACTGGGTGTGCTGGGCAACAATGTCCTGGTGCCTGGAACCTGTGGACATGCCATTTCTTGGCATCGGGGACTTGAGCTTGCAGATGGAATTAAAATTGCTAATCGATTGACTTCCAAATAGAAGAGACTGCCTCAGATGATATGGGGGAGCTCAGTGTCGCCCCATCCCAGAAAACTAAACCCACTGCCACTGTGTGGACTGTGAGTCACCGTGACCCCTAGAGGACAAGGCAGAACTGCCTCAAAGAGTTTCCAGAGCTGCTATCTTTACAGAAGGGAATGGTCACGGCTTTCTCCTGCATGGTGGCTGGTTTGAACTGCAAACTGCTATAACCACTGAAAGACCAGGGTTCCTTTTCACAAGGGGGCTTTATATGTGGGGCGTGGAGACAGGAGGCTGGAAGTCCTCAGTGGGATGCAAGGTGGGAGTAATGTGAGATGATGTGATTGTGATGAATAGGTCCCCTTGCTATTTGGACAAGGAAGGGGCCATGGGTCTAAGACAAGCAGACTCTCAAAAAGGCCAGGGCACAAATCTCCTCCAGAGTTTCCAAAAGGAGCTCTGCTGTCACCTTGTTTTAGGAAACCAGTCACCTTTCTCAGTTGACTTTTCCAGTCAGCAGTACCCTTCTGGAATCTATCAGTCAATTCGCCTCTCTGCATGCGATCTCTAACTCTGGTGGCTTTGACCCACACAATCTTCTCTTTCTGTATTTTACTGAACAATATTCTCTAGCTCACTTTCTTCTCTTGTAACACATTCCTGCCAAGGAATATCACTATATTAGAGGCCCTTTATCATTTCATTAGAGGCCCTTTCCACTGCAGCCAGCTTGTGATAGAACACTTGCATGTGCTCATTGGGAAAAAAGAAAATCATGAATCAGAAGAAAGATGATGCCAGTGTCAAAATTAGATTAAAAATATAGAACTGAAGGGCAAATTCATCTGGATAAAGAAGAATACTGCACAATAATTCCGTAAGTATGAAGAACATAAAATAATCATGAACTTAAAAGTATCTAAAAATCCAGTCTCGAATTATATAACACAAACAACAGAATGACAAAGTTGATCAAATTATGAGTGTATTTACCATAAAACAAATCTCCACAAATACCAAAGTCTTAATTAGTGTTAAAGAGAAAAATTTAAAACGATTAGAAAAAAGTAGAGTGGAATGTGTTTTTGACTTTGAGTGGAGACAGATTTCGTAAGCCAGAGCCATGTAGTATTGAGCCAGAAAGAACCCGGGTCTTCAAAGTGACAGCTTGGCTTTCTAACATTGCAGAGAGATCATTTGCAGCAGATTTAGCTAATGTCATGTTATTTGACTTCCTGACTGCTGCTCCCAAGAGTTTTGGCTGTGGATCTAAGTAAGAGGAAATCCTTGATGAGTTTTCCATCTTCTCACCGTTTATAATGCTATTGTTCATGGTTGTTTTCATTATTTTGAGGGCAACCCAACCTGAAGGCTAGCCTTTGATCTTCAGGAAGCCAGGTGGCTACCTGCCTGTCGCAGGTTGTTAAGGAGTTTCCCAATCCTCATGCCATGTTCTTCTTCGAGTCCCATTTCTCAGAGCATTTGCTTGGCACACTGATTCCCTAACTACGTTGAGAAGATATAACCCTGGCACACACCTTTCCAGATGTTAAGCCTTATTCTGCTTGAAACAACTTCTTAATCTAGGTACAGGCTCCACATGAGCAGGAGGAAATGTTCTGAAATGATACTTTCCCCCAATGTTATCCACAATTTGTTATAAGCCACACAGCTGAAGACATCTGCATAGTGTATACAACACTGGTGAACATCAACCTGGCATTCTTTGCTTTCAGGAATAATATTCCTCATTCCAGATCTTCTTCTGAATCTAGCTTAAGTTTCTGGTTGTTTCCTGCTGATGTACTGCTGTAGCCTGTTTTTAAGTACTTTCAACAAAATTTTATTTGGGTGTGATATTAGTGGTCTTGTTTTATAATTTCTGCAATTTTTCGGCTTACCTATCTTTGGAATGGGCAGACATATGGATCTCTATCAGCCAGGTAGCCAGGTAGCTGTCTTCCAAATTTCTTAGCATAGCCTAATGAGCGCTTTCACTGTTGCCTCTATTTCTCAAAACATCTCGTTTGATCTGGAGTCTTGTTTTTCACTAGTGCCTTCCGGGAAGAGTACACTTAGTTCTTCAGTAGCAACAGTACTTGGTCATAAGCTGCCTCTTGAGCTGGCTGAACACTAGCCAATCCTTTTTGGTACAGTAACTCTGTACTGAAGCATCTTGTGATGCTTCCTGAGTCACTCAATATTTTATCATCAAATCATTATTGCAACTTGAGGTTTGGGTTTTTTCATCAGCTCCTTTAGCTGAAGAAATGCTAAGCATTTTGTTTTTTTAACTCCAGGTCTTCACACATTCTGTGCCACTTTGCTTTGTCTTCTGGAGCTGCCATAGAAAGCTTCTGTATCAATCAGGACATGAAAACATCATAACTATCAAGAAGATGCATCAATCCATGGCAGTTGGGGAGCAGGGGAGGTGCTCTAAAATAGATGTGGTGCTGATTGTACAATTCCCTTTTTTATGACTGAATGACTGAACTATTCATTTGTATGCTATGTATACTATGTGCGAATAAAACGTGTGTGTGTGTGTGGGGAAATGCATCAGTTCTACACTGGAGAGCAGTGATGAAGACACAGATTGGAGAGGGTGGGAAAGAAGTGAAATGGAGGGTAGGGGAAGCCAAAGCAGAAGGCATGCAGTATGTTCAGAATGACTACAGTGGTTACTCCTGGTTGGCCGTGAACAGCGCTCTCAGGACCCTAGTGACAGCAGGGATGGGAGGCCCACTTGTGGGCTGGGCCATCACGCTAGTTCTGACTCCCAGCGACTCCATGCCCAGCAGAAGGAAACACTATCTAGTCTGGCACCATTCTCATAACTGTTATGTTTGGCCCCACCGTTGCAGTCACTGTGTCAATGCATCCTTGTTAAGGATCTCTTTTTCACTGACCCTCTATTTTACCAATTTTATGGTGTCATTTTCCAGGGATGGGCCTCTCCTGATAACGGATCCCCAGTACCTAGGACGAAGTCTTGCCTTCCCCGGAGCAGTCCGAGCTGGGCCTCGAGCGGCAGGCAGCTTTTGTGTGGACGTGGACGCGCCCAATGGAGCTGCCCGCGTTGGATGCTTGCTCCCAGTGGCCAGACTTCCTGGGGTCTCCAAGCCTCACACCGATGCCTCCCAAGGCGCCCACGTGAGTGTGCCATCAGACATGCGCCAGGGGCTTCTAATGGCCGGACAGAAAGCACTTAGTAGCATTATTATTTTTTTGTTCTGCTAAATTATGTTTGTGAAATTTGGCTCTTTATGTCTAATTCACAGTTGCAAACTGTACTATTTTGGAAGGACTGCTTGGCAATTGGAAAAGTTGCGTGCATTAGCTGTAATTAGCTGTAAAAACTCATTTATGTTTAAATTTCACGCCATATTTATTGACATCCGCAGAGCAGCGTGCTAATGGAGATTGTTCAAGTGACTGGCAGGGAGCTCAGAGCGGGTCTCGCTGGACTGGGGACAGCTGGGCGCCTCTGCAGTATCCGCTTATTGCTAACATCCCGGTCACAGAGCGGGGCCGCCAGCGGGTTCTGAGACTGCAGAGGTGCCAACAGGGGACCAGAAATGAAGATGAAAGAGAGGCTAGCCAGTAGAACAATTGGTTCAATGCCTGAAAATGCCAATGACTGACATTGGGGTCCCAGAGCACAGATGCCTGAGCAAACAGAGCAGCCGGGGTCAGGACTTGGGCAAGTGCAGCAAAGCAACCCTCCCAAACACAGTGATTTGGGACACTGGGCAAGAGGAGCTTGGGTTCCTTATTTATCTGATACTCAGCCAATTTCACCCCCCTCTGCAGCCACCCTCCTCTGTCCGTGGAGGCATCTGTGTTTCTAGGTTGCTAAGGAGGTGTTGGGAGAGTTTTAAGACAAAGAGACTAGGAAGAGAGGCCTGGTGATCTACTTGTGAAAATCAGCCAGTGACAGCCCTGAGGATTACAACCTACCATGGGGACAGTGTAGGGCCAGGCAGTGCTTTATTCTGATGGACAGGGCTTACTATGGGGAGAGATCTGACCGGCTATCAAGTAACAAGACGGTAACAGTACCCATCTCACGGGCAGTGGCAAGTAGAAGCCTGGGACCAGTGTCAAGAGCACTATCCCACCCCTTCCCAAGGGGGCGGCTGAGTGTCCTCCAGGTCAGAGCCAGCTGCTTCTGCTGGAGGGGACACACAAGGTGTGCTAACAGCAATGTACAATGTACAATGTACAGCCCCCTCCGAGTTATCAGCTTGTACCTTTCCTGCCAATGGGCTGAAAGGACTCCCGACCCATCTTGGCTTTCTGCCGGCTTCTGGAAGGGAAGTGTAAACCTTCAACTCAGTAGAGGCAGGGTGTGACTGAGAAACAGGGTTCTCATACAGGGGGACTGGTTCTAAGAACCAGTCTCTAAGAAACCTGCCTCTAAGAAACCTCATTGTGAGCAGGCAGTCCCTTGGCTATGTCACATTCCCTTCCCAAGTCTCTCTTACAGTCACATCTGTGCCAAAGCTGAAACAGCGAGGCCAGTCAGTCAACTGCCAGCCTGTCTTATTAGGTCGTGCATCTTTCTGTGCATTTCTCACTGCCTGTGTCAATTCTGACTCACAGTGAACTGACTCCAGCCGAGAATTATAGGGTCAGAAACTCGCAGAGGCAGTTTGACTCTGTCCTGTAGCGTGGCTACCAGTAAACGGGTGCTTTACTAAATGACAGACCCAGTCACCTTTCAAGTGACAGTGAAATGACACCAGTTATGTTTTGATGCCCTGGCTGTTATGACCCTGGGAGTTTTAACTGGCTGAGGTTTGGTGTATAACCCTGGTTTGTACGTAAGTTGGAGGCTGTGACCCGGGATTGCGTGGGATATGTAGGCAGTGTTTGGATTAGGAACAGCTATGAGGAGATAAGACGCATCTTCATAAATGGACCACAGGGAACGGCTTCCGGGGCACTGGCTTCCAATTTGTTTCTCCATGGCACCAAGTTATGGAGATACTACAAGAGCTATTTTTAGGCCATCTCGATTCAAATTTGTTGCAAATCACTCAGCGGCTCGGGTTGCCATCTCTGTAACCTTTAACATTCAAGTGTCAGAAACTTGCTTTTCACCAACCAGGAGCCGGGGGTGGGGGGTGAGGGTGGTAGTGTGCAGCTCAGTCAACTTCCACTGGGCCCTGACTGAGGGCTGGGGCGTGCACACACCTTCTACCTGGACAGCTTTGCTTTCCGCCCGGTGTGAGGACATGCTGACGACAATGCTGTGCATCTTGACATGGTCTGCTGGCATGGTGAAAATCGTGCCGTAAGTCCTGAGTCACATGCAATTTATTCTGCCTTAGCTGCCGGCCAGGAAAGTGAGTCATCAATGAAGGAGAAGGCAGGTTGGGGATGAATTTCCAGAGCGGGTAGGAATCACCCCTCTTTCAGGTACACACACCCCTCTGCAGGCAGCTACAATTCAGGCTCGGGACAGGCAACCCAGCCAGTGAGCAGTGGCCTGGAAAGACCAGGGGGCAGAGGAGGGGTGACAAGTTTTTTAGCAGGTTTGGGAGGTGCAGTCTGCTACCAGGAGGAGGGAGACAGAGGAGGAACTATTCACAAGGGCAGGGTTTCTTTAGCGGGTGATGGAAATGTCCCATGATGGTTGTAGAACTGTGACCATCCTGAAACCAATTGAATTACATGTTTAAATAGGTGACTTTTGTGGCATATCTCAAAACACTGTCTACACTGTCTACACACTGCAATCCCGGGTCACAGGCCTCCAACTTATGTCCCTGTAAAGGGAAAACCTGATGACAACAGTAAGAGCAATCTTTCATTGCAGCTCTACTTTGTACCAAGCACTGTGAACAACCCTCTTCACAGGAATTATTTTAATTTTCACCAACCACATCTTATATTGCCTAAGGTTGGGGAACCAGCCCCCTCTCAAGGTGGGATCGCCTCGGTGGCACAGGGAGTGCTCCGAGGGCTGAGGCTGAGGCTGGCTAAACTCAGGCTGGGTCTCCTTGCTTAGCGTGGCCTAACCTGCCTTCTCACTCCCTTCCCCTGGGAGCCTGGGCTATCATGGATGCCAAGGTCTGCCTCACGCTCTGCTTCTGGAGATCCCTGCTCAGGTCCATGAAGCTGCTCCCCCTCTGAGGAACATGGAACTAGAGTAAGTGCTGAGGACAAGGTGTAGTCGTTACATAATCCGGTGTCAATTTGGGACGTGAGAGGATTAAGAGTGAAGGGGTGGAGTCTAGTCTGTCAATCAGATCATAGCCACTGAAGCCTCTATGTGGGCATGACTTTAAAAAAAAAAAAGAATTCTGGGAAATCTGCTTTTTTCCTCCTTGGAGGCAGAAGACTTCTATCTGCTTACTTCCTGCGAGACATTCCTGAGGAGAAGCCACACAGACCTACCCTGATGCAGGCCAGGGAACTGAAGAAGGCATGCAGAGACCCTGTCAGCACTGAGATGCTTACAACAGCACAGGGACCAAAGACTTCCTACCCACTGGCCTGTGATCATCCTGCATTTGGCGTTATTGCATGTGTTTTGTGAGTCTGAAGAGGACTTCATAGATTGGTATTGGACATATGGGCTAATATCAGACTTACAGCTTGGACTGGACTGGGTTGGGAGGCTTAATGTACATTTGCCCTTTATATAAAACTCTTCTTATACACATGTGGGTTTCTATGGATTTACTTCACTAGTCTACCCATACTAACACAAATGGATTAGATGGGGACCCTCTCAAAAATGGGCTGCACTTCTAGCCATTGCATGTGTAAATATTTTGGAAGTAGGGGTTTAATTTTATGTTAATGAGATCATGCCACAATAAGGAGGTCCGACATAACCACTTCTGTTTTGTGAAAAGAACACAGCAACACACACACACACACACACAGAACCCCTAGACCAGTGGTTCTCAACCTTCCTAATGTCACAACCCTTAAACACAGTTCCCAGTTCCTCATGTTGTGGTGACCCCTCCCAACCCCTCCCAACCATAAAATTATTTTCGTTGCTCCTTCATAACTGTAATTTTGCTATTTTTATGAATTGGACAACTCCTATGAAATGGTCGTTTGATGCCCAAAGAGGTTGGGATCCACAGGTTGAGAACCACTGCCCTAGTCCTTCCAAGCTTACTGACATGAAAGGGCTTTCCCAAGAGCCATGCTCTGAATTTGGACTTCCAGGCCCTTGAATGGTGATAAAATACACTTTGTCCTTTAAAGCCTTCCACTTGTGGTATTTGTGTCACAGCAAAGGTAGGTGACTGAGAGAGTAAACAGCACTCCCATCATCTGGCAGGGGGATGTGAGCCCAGAGCACCCCTTCTCTTTGCCCTGCTTTGCCTCTTAAACACAGCAAAGGCCTCCACTCACTACGGGGACAGCTATTTTTGTATTATTTATCTCTGCTGACATTGGTGCCCTAGGAGAGCAGATAGATAAACTATAGCCCTACACAAGGCACACTCCTTAATAGGGAGGAGGAACATCCAGAAGAGCCAATAGGAACTGTTTTCCAAGAAAAACTGACACAAGAATAAAGCCAAGGACAATAGGGCCAATATAACAGACTATCTTTTGTATAAGGAGAAGGGAAGTAGAGAAAACATCGCAGTGTTTGCACAGGAGACAGAGGGGGAAAGTACCAGTCTGTCCAGACTCTCGCAGAGCATTACAAAGGAAAACAATGGAGGATGACATTTGCCATGGAGATATTTGGGTAAAGGGCACATTGGTGTTCTTTTTGCTACTCTTAGATTTGCGACTTTTCTGTGTGCTTGAAAATATTGTCAAATGAAAAGTAAAAATAAATACCTAAATATAAGCAAAGGACTTCCAGGAAGATGGCAACCGAGTAACACCTACTAGAGGGGCTCCGCAGAAATCAGTCCAGGAGAGTTACTAAGAGGGAAACTCAACCGTGCTGGAATTCAGGAGGAGCATCCTAAAGCTAAGTAGGCACCGAGCCACAAGGTTTTGAGGGGCTGGAGGGTTTTTGGCATACCACAGTGGGGGCTGGTTAGAGATAAGGAGGGACACTATATAATATTAAAGGGAATGATAGAAAAAGAACCACCAAGCATTTTAAACATATATTCCCCAAAGGAGAAACCCACTGAGTATGTCAACCAAACACTCCAAAAGAATAAAAAAGAAATCACAGTCTCAACCATTATAGGGGGTGACTTTAATACACCGCTCTCTGAGAAAGCTGGATCACAGGGGAAGAAACTCAACAAGGAGGTCCAAGCTCTGAGCACCACAATTAGACCTGGTAGGTATTTACAGAGCTTTTCATCCCAATGCAAAAAAAATTCACATTCTTTCCAAGCACATGTTCGAAGATAGACCCCCTACTGAGGCATAAGGAGAATCTGCACAAATTTAAGGAAATAGCTATCATACAGACCTTTCTCTCTGACCACTATGTCATAAGGCTAGAAATCAAGAAAAGGAAGATGAAGAAAACAAGAGCAAACAATTGGAGGATTAATAACTTTCTATTGCACAATGAGTGTGTACTGGCCCAGATCAAAGATGAAATTAGGAAATTTCTAGAAGCCGATGAGTATGATAAAATGACATACCAAAACTTATGGGACACAGTAAAAGCAGTTATCAGAGGAAGTTTCACAGCAATACATGACACCTTAAAAAATAAGAAAGTCTCATGATTGATATGCTGGCACAAAATTTACAACAACTAGAGCCGAGTCAGTAGAACAATGCTACTAATTGCAAAAGGAAAGGAATAATAAAAATCAGGGTTGAGATTCGGGAGAGGGAAAATAAAACAATGGGAAAATTAATGCTGCTAAAATTGGTTCTTTGAAAAAATTAACAAAATTGACAAACCTCTGGCAAACCTAACCAAAGAAAGGAGGAAAAGATTTCAATAGCAAAAAGGAGGGGTGAAAGAAGGGATATTACAATAGACCCTAATGAAATCAAAAGGATAATTACACAGTAATACAAAAGGCTATACTTCACTGAATTTAAGAACTTGGAAGACACTGACAAATTCTTGGAAGAAAAATCCCACCTTGACTATCCCCGATGGTTGTCCAGAATCTCAAGAGACCCATAGCAATAGGAGAAATAGACAAGGTTATCAAGGGATTAACAACAACAACAAAAAATCTCCTGGATTAGATGGCCTTGCTAGAGAATTCTACCAAACATTCAGATAAGAACTGACACCAATCCTACATAAACTCTTTCAGAACATAGAAAAAGATGGCAAACTCCCAAACTTCTTCTATGAAGCTAGTATAACTCTGATACCGAAACCAGGCACGGAACCCACAAGAATAGAGAACTACAGACCAATATCCTTAATAAATATCAATACAAAAATCCTTAACAAAACGGCCAATAGAATACAAAAGTATACAAAGCAAGAATACAAAAGTATATAAAACAAATAATTACTATGACCAAGTGGGATTCATAACAGGGATACAGGTATGGTTTAATATATGAAAGACCATTAGTATTACTCGCCACATTGAAATTAAAAACTCTAAGAACCACATAATAATATCAACAGATGTAGAAAAAAACATTCAACAACATCCAACACCAATTTGTTTAAGATACCTGAGAAAGTAGGAATGGAAGAAAACTTCCTCAAGACAAAACAGGTTATATATGAAAAACCAACACAGCCAATGTGGTAGTCAATGGAGAAAAGACGAATACAATCCCACTGAAAAAGGGGAGCAGTCAAGGATGCCCACTGTCCCCACTATTATTTAATATCATACTGGAGATTTTAGCTAATAGCAAAAGGCAAAGAAAAGACATCAGAGGTATTTGCCAGAGGAAGGAAGAAGTGAAACTACCATTATTTGCAGATGATATGATTCTATATACGGAAAATCTCAAAAACTCCACAAGGGGAGTACTGGAAGCAATAGAGGAGTATGGCAGAGTGAAAGGATATAAGATCAACAAACAGAAGTCTTTCAGGTTGTGATACACATCGGATAAGACTACAGAAGAGATAACAAAAGGTAGAACCGTTGGCAATAGCCAAGCACAAATTGAAGTATCAGATATACCTGATGAAATGAACAAAATATCTGTATGAGGAGAACTACAGAAACTATTATAAGAAACCAAGAGTGACCTCAACAAATGGTAGAATATCCCATGCTTGTGGATCAGAAGACTCAATATAGTAAAGATGTCAGTTTTGCCCAAGTCATTATATAAGTTTAATGCAATTCCAGTACAGTCATCCTCAGCTTTCTTCTTCTTCTTTTTAGGCATCACTGCCCCCTGGTGGGAGTGGGAGGCCCAGCCTTGCTCCTGGAGAGCTGCTGCTGGATTTGAACCACCAAGCCAGTCAGCCACAGTCCCGCACTCAACCACTACGCTACTGGGGCTCAACCAAATTTTCTTAAAAGAAATTGAAAATTTGATTGCCAACTTCATATGGAGAGGGAAGAAGTCCGGTATTAGCAGAGAACTCCTCAAGAAGGAGGACACAGTGGGAAGACTTGCTTTATCTGACTTTAGCATATATTATACAGCCACGGTGGCCAAAACAGCATGGTATTTGTATAATGACAGATACTCAGATCAATGGAAAAGAACTGAAAACCCAGAAATAAAATCATCAGCTCACAGACAACTGATTTTTGATAAGGGCCCCCAAAATATCAAACAGGAAACAGATGCCCTCTTCAACAAGTGTGCTGGACAAAATGGATGTCTACCTATAGAAAAATGAAGTAAGATCCTTATCTTACCCCACTCACTAGAATAAACTCAAGGTGGATCACAGACCTTGAGTTAAAACCCCATACTAATAGGACCATTAATGAGGAAATTGGGACCAACTGAGAACTTTGACACAGGTAATTCAGACTATCAGAAATAGGCAAGGGCACAAACACAGAGTAGACAAGTGGGATATACTGAAGATAAAACACCCGTATACATTGAAAGAATTCACCAAGAGAGTAATAAGAGAGTCACGGACTGGGAAAACATCTTTAGCAATGACACATTAGACAAACATCTTCTTACTAAAATGTACAATACTTTGATAACTCCCCCTCCCCCCAAAAAAAAACCAAAAAACTAACTGCCCACTGAGGAAGTGGGCAAAGGACCTGAACAGGAATTTCACAGGGGCAGAAATCCGAATGGCCAACAAACATATGAGAAAATGTTCCCAATCATTAGCCATAAGAAAAATGCAAGTTAAAACAGCGAGATACCACCTAACATCTCAAAGATAGCCTATTTAAAAAAATCAGAAAGCAACAAATGTTGGAGGGACTGTGGGAAACTGGAACTCTCATCCATTGCTGGTGGACCTGTAGATATGTACAACAACTGTGGAAATCGATTTGGCAATATCTAAAACAGATGGAAATTGAGCTCCCATGTGACCCAGCAATCCCCCTACTGGGGATATACCCAGAAGAGGGAAGAAACATATAGCTAGACATCTGTGCTCCAATGTTCATTGAGGCACAGACTGCAATTGCAAGGAGTTGGAAACAACTCAAATTTCCATCAACTGAATGAATTAGAGAGCTGTGGCACATACATACAATGGGCAACTACGCATCACTAAAAAGCAGTGATGATGTATAAAGCACATCGCTGTATGGTAAGAACTAGAAAAAATTATGCTAAGCAAAGTAAGCCAAGCAAAAAAGGAAAAGTACAACATGATTTCATTGAGGTAAGCTTAAAAAATATATGCAAAAGAGGCACAGGGAAAAAGCTACAAACATTCCTGGGGTGAGGTCCAGGTAGTATGTCAGAGGCCAGACCAAATCCAGGGATACATATGGTAGCCAACTAAAAATGGGGGCGAGGGGAAGAAGAAAAAAATGGCTATCAGAGAAAGAGGGCACTAACCCACCCAAGGGGTGAGTCTTGCTTATATCTCCACAGGGAAAGAGGGACCAGATGCAACCTGGTGCTCCAAGATGTGAATGCAACAAAGTAGCATAAACTAGGGGACCAGTAGAGAGGTCTGAGGGGATGGTCCCAATCCCAACTATGTGGACAGTTGCCCCCTGACCCCTCCTCCCCCCGAAAGAATTGTCTTCAGAGGACAGCACTGAATCTGCAGCTCAGGGAAAGAGACATGTCTGATCAGAGTACATGGAGCAAATGAAGTGTGAGGAAAAGAGTGAAGCACATCCTGGTCCACCAAGCCTTAAAGACGATATATCCGCTTAGAGCGGATATCAATCCACAGAGAAGACCATATGGCCGGCCCCACGATGAGACAAGACATGTCTCACTGACACACAACCCTACAGGGGACAACTCTGGAGACACAGTGTGGGAATCAAGCCCAATCCGACTCCACCACACAAAAGAAATAACACTAAGGGAGTGCAACAGAACAACAAGGGAGCAGAGCAAGGATGTCCCGAGGGAGGACCAAAAATAGACTTTGGGACCAGGGCATGGCACCCCATCAGACTCAATTGAAAAACACTCCTAAAAACCAACAAACAGTCCCTAAACTATTTATAGGCTTTTCTTTTTGGGGGTCATTGGTTTTTGGTTGTTGCTGTTATTGGTTTGTTTTGTTGCTTTGTTTTGCCCTGGTATGTTTTAGTGCATGTTATTATTTCTGTAGGTCTATCTAGATAAGATAGGCTAGATAAACAATCTGGAAGAGAAAACAGTGGGACTGACAGTTCTGGGGGAACATGGGAGAGGGGGAGGTGGCGGAAAGGAAGAATTGTTAACAAACCCAGGGAACAGCCAGTGATCCAAAATTGGTGGTGAAGAGGGTATAGGAGATCTGATAGGACTTGATCAAGGGTAATGTAACCAAGAGGAATTACTGAAACCTAAATGAAGCCTGAGCATGATAGTGGGACAAGAGTAAATTAAA
Source organism: Nesogale talazaci (assembly GCA_004026705.1). Classification (NCBI taxonomy): domain Eukaryota; kingdom Metazoa; phylum Chordata; class Mammalia; order Afrosoricida; family Tenrecidae; genus Nesogale; species Nesogale talazaci. The sequence continues at coordinate 56,315 of PVJH01012689.1, forward strand.
AGGAAATAGAGCAAAGAACTAGGAGGCAAAGGGCATTTATAGAGGTCTAAATATAAAAATGTACACATAAATATATCTATATATGAGGACAGGGAAATAAATCTATGTACATATATTTATAGGTTTATAATTAAGGTATTATAATCAGGTATAATTAAGGTATAATTAAGGTTTATAAATAAGGTATAATTAAGGTATTATAATTAAGGTATAAATCTATGTACATATATTTATAGGTTTATAATTAAGGTATCAGGTGGACATTGGGCCTCCACTCAAGTACTCCCTCAATGCAAGAATACTTTGTTCTATTAAACTGGCTGGCATTTCATGATGCTCACCTTCCCAACACTGAAGGTGAAGACAGAGAGGGTGCATAAGCAAATGTGGTGAAGAAAGCTGATGGTGCCTGGCTATCAAAAGATATAGCATCTGGGGTCTTAAAGGCCTGAAGGTAAACAAACAGCCATCTATCTCAGAAGCAACAAATCCACATGAAAAAAGCACACCAGCCTGTGTGATCAAGAGGTGGTGAAGGAGTCAGGTATCAAAGAACAAAAAATCCTATCATTGTGAATGAGGGGGAGTAACGAGTGGAGACCCAAGACCCATGGAGGGAGGGTGGGGTAGAAAGGGGAACTGATAGTAAGGATCTACATATACCCTCATCTCTGGGGGATAGACAACAGAAAAGTGAAGAGTTGTTGGACAGTGCAAGATATGACAAAATAAAAATAATTTATAAGTCTCCTACTCCCACCAGGGCAGTGATGCATAAAATTTTTTTTATAAGTCATCAAGGGTTCGTAAAGGAGGCGGGAGGGAGAAGGGCGGGGGAAAATAACGAGCTGATACCAAGGGCTCAAGTAGAAAGCAAATGTTTTGAGAATGATGATGGCAACAAATGTACAAATGTTCTTGGGGTGGGGAGGACACAGGAGAGGGTGAGGCTGGGGAAAGAAAGTGGGTGTTAACAAACCTAGGGACAAGAACAGCAAGTGATCTAAAATCAATGGCACAGAGGATGTAGAAGGCCTGGTAGGGCTTGATCAAGGACAATGTAACTGAGAGGAATTACTGAAACCCAAATGAAGACTGAACATGACATGGTATAAGAGGAAAGTAAAAGGAAACAGGAAAGAACTAGGAGGTAAAGGGCATTTATAGAGGTCTAAATATAGGAATGTACACATGTCAGTATAATTTCTATATGATGATAGGGAAATAGATTTATGTACATATATTTATAGGTGTAGTATTTAGACAGAAGATGAGCATTGGGCCTCTACACAGCACTCCCTCAATGCAAGAACAGTTTGTTCTATTAAACTGGCATTCCATGATGCTCACCTTCCCAACATGATCACCGAAGACAAAGTGGGTATAAGCAAGTGTGGTGAAGAAAGCTGATCGTATCTGACTATCAGAAGATATAGCATCTGGGGTCTTAAAGGCTTCAAGATAAACAAGTGGCCGTCTAGCTGAGAACCAACATAGTTCACAAGGAAGAAGCACACCTGTGTTATCATGAGGTGTCGATAGGATCAAGTATCAGGCATCAAAGGCCCGGAACAAAACAATCATATCATTGTGAATGAGAGGGAGTACAGAGTGGATACCTGTGGCAGTCATGTGCTTATGTTAATTTTATGATTGAGATGTATGGGGTGGAGTCTGGCCTGTTAATCTGGAGCTAGCCATTGAGTAGCCAATGAGGCCTCTATGTGGGCAAGGCTTTCACCTGAGGCTCCTGGGAAATCTCACGATATTTCCCTCGTGAAGATGAGAAGCTATCTTCCCCAGTTGTTGGGAGTTAGTCTCAGAGACGATTAATCATGGACAAGACAAGCTGGCAGCATTTGAGAAGATGGAGGAGCCGGCGGAGAGACCACACAGCTTTGCCCTGATGGAGCCAGACCTCTGAAGCTGGGGCAGCCAGATGGAGACCTCTGCCAGCGATGAGTTGCTTCTGCTGTTGATGGACCCTGAGCCCTGGAGGCAAGATGCGCTGCCAGTAATGAGTTGCTTCTGCTGTTGATGGACCCTGAGCCCTGGAGGTGAGGTGCCCTGCCAGCGCTGGGATTCTGCACCCACTGACCTGTGACTTTGTGAGTCGGAAGAAGACTTTACAGACTGATTTCGGGCATATGGGTTAATATTGGACTTATGACTTTGAACTGGACTGGGCTGGGATGCTTTCTCCATGTCCCATTCCTTTTGTATATAAACCCTTTCCTTATATCGATATGCGTGTCCTTGAATTTGTTCCTCTAGTCTACCTGAACTAACATAATACCCCAAACCCACCTATAGGCAATTGGATATCCTATTACAGAAGGATCTCATGGAGGAGAAGAGCCAGTCAGGTTCAGTACAGCACCAATGAAACATACAATTTTCCTCCAGTTTTAATGCTTCCTCACTCCCACTATTGGGATCCCAATTCTGTCTTACAAATTCAGCTAGACCAGAGCTTGTACATGGGTACAGATTAAGAGCTGGAAACACACGTGGTCTCTGTTTGTTGGGATTAACTCAGTAGCTGTGAGGTTTTTGGTCTGATTTAACTCTAATATGATTATTGCCCTGATAATCTGAGGGGAATTTGGACTGAAAAACAGAGAAAAAGGCCATGTGACAACATAGTGGATGTGTTCAAACAAGGGACATCAACGCTCACAAAGAAGGAGCAGGGCAGGTCCTCCCTTCAGTCCTGGGGGAGAGAAGTGCCCTGTTGACCCCTCGGTACTCGATTTCCAGCCTCCAGTGCTGGGAGCAATGACTTCCTGTGGAGTCACCCTGCCGCTGGTACCTTGTGGCAGCAGCTCTAGCAGCTTCTGCAGGCTAGCTAGGATAACTCGGTGAGGAGTGCTATTTCTGAGGGTGTTTCTGGTGGGTGGGCAGAAGGATATCTATGCAAATTACTCCCTTCCATCTTCACCTCTTCACCAGGGGTCAGTGGCCACTGTCAGTGCTCCTGGTGAGTTCAGTCTGAGGGTGGGAGGGGCTGACAGAGACCCAGTGGCAGTGGGGTCTCAGCTCATCCATGGTACAGGGCTGGAGGAAGACAGGATGGAAGGAAACCCTGGCCAGAGGCGCCCATGCTTGTTTATAATGCAGGGAATCCCCCGTCCTGGCCTCAGAAAGGGCACTGGCTTGGTCTTCCTGCCACCTTGGGACACACTGGATTTCAGACTGCCTGGCCGCCGCAGTCTTAGAAGGACCAGGAAAGCTCAGTGCCAACACCCAGTGCAGACTCAGGACAAGCAGAGAGTCATTTCCCTGTCCTCCTTCTCCCGCTTCCTGGTGACTTGGTTAAAATCAGTAAGAACAATGCAAGAGGAGGGGCATATGCTGCCTTAATATTCCTGAGATGTGTCTGGCTGTCAGAAAAGCAGTGGCACCCTGAGGTGGGGACCCGGGGTGCTAGGTCGGCAGGGATTGAGGACGTGGACTGGCATCATGCTGGCTGAGCCAGGCACATCCCCGAACCTCTCTGAGCCTCAGCGTCCTCGTTTGAAGGCCAGCCATGCCCTGCGTGCGAGGTTGCAGAGAGAGAGATGAGAATCAATGGTTCTGAGGTGGCCCAGCAGGAAGCTGGGAGGCATGTACGCGTTTGCCATCAGTAATTATACTCAAAGTAATTGATCAAATTCTTCTCTCCACCTCCCTACCCCATTCCCACAAATTATATCTTGCTCGCTCTTCATAATTTCCTCTCTTTGTAAGAGGCGCTAGCTGGCTTGCGTGTGTGATAGTGCGCAGGGCATGGACAAGGGTTTCAATCCGGGATGGACAACTTTCTCAATTTCCATTCCCTGTTTTCCATGCCCGGTCCTAAACACAGCTGTCAGGCTCATTAGGAATATTGTTTTGACTGATAGCATGTTCATGCCTCAAGTTGGAAAGCCATCCAAAAATACTCGAGGGAGGAGAGAGAGGTGGTGGCAAGTCCCAGGAGGGAAATGCTTCACAGGATGCTGGATGTGAAATCTGGGAGGGGAAGAGCGTTCGAGAGGAACTTTGGTCACCCAGGTGGGCCCTGGGCTCCAGCCCTTCCTGTGTAAGCGCTGGCCAGCCTCCCTTGCAGCATCTCCACCTCCTCCAGCCCCTGAGCGAGAGAGAGCGAGGGAGAGAATGAGGTCAGCTTTCAAGTGTGCCCTGCTGGTGGCAACAGCTGGGCTTCTGGCCATGACCTCAGCGCATCTGTTGCTGGATGTCCTCCGTCTCTGCTGCAGCTTCAGCCATCCTGTCTAACCAGGAGTCCAGGCCATTTCCAGGCTTGGGTCTCAGAGTCTCGGAGACTGGATGTTACTAACAGCACTGCAAACCCAACTCACTTGCTTTCACCCAGCACCTGTGCCTGCACTGTGGGATTACCAGGTCCAGCACTCACAGGGCCACACAATCTAGGGAGGTGGAGCTGCCCACTCACACTGGCCTCTTCTCCATCCGTGTGTAGCCCAGGATGGCAGCTGGTCTCCTAGGCCTTGATCCTTCCAGTCCGCCCGCCACTTGGCCCCCCATGTGTCACGATTACATTCAGCCGCCAGGGACTAATGGACTTACGTATGGGAAGGATAAGTTCCATGGGAACAAAAGAGAGGAGCTGCCTTGCATTGGTGCAATTGCCCAAGGACCTCCCTGCGGGCTCGGGTCTCTTCTGTCTCTCTGCTTTCTTGTCCTTAGGACAACGAGGTGGCTGCTGGCTTTCCAGGCACTTCCCCTAAGTTCCAAGCAGTTAGAAGAGAAAGGACCCACAAAAAGCCTCCCCAGAAGACCTGCTCAGCAAATTCTGTAACCCTGGAATACAGTTGGGCTCTGACATGGGCGAGGTCACCATGACTGGACGTTGACTGGACAGCAACTTGCTTTCTGCCGAGAGGACATGGTCTGGCTGAGCTAGGCTTTCTGCTTCTGTAACGATTTGCAGCTTTGGAAACCCCAGGGAGGAGGCTCTCTTCCGCCCCGAAGGCCTGGTACGAGTAGGAACTCACTCGATGACAGTGGGTTTCGTAAAGAATTAAGAATGCTTAGCTAAGCTAGAGCTACTTGAATTTTACAAAGAAATTTCACTGTTAATTTCAAAATGACGCTAATTACTAGTTTTAATAAATGACTTTAAAAAAGAGGCGCTAATATTTTGACTTCCTAAACATCAACAGACACTGCTATTCCCCAGGCACTGGAGACCATGTTGCAATGGGGAGGTTTTCAACATCTCCAACGTTGAGCTCACGAGCTGTCTATGTGACCAACCAAGGGAGCTTCTAGATGTCGTTTGTCCCTGAGCACCCAGCGCCCTGCTCAAGACTGATGCGATTTGTTGAATGAATAAATGTTGACTTAACTTCAGGCTCCAGCAGTACACATTTCCACACACCAGATTCTCAATTTATAAATATTTATCGTTGGGACTTAATTTTAACTTTAATTAGCCCAACTGTTAAGGATACCTCCAAAGTGAGAAATGCTACCCATTCCTTCACAGCAGATGTAGCTCTGGCACTTGGTTCCTTACCCCTTTTGTCATGAATGAAGCAGATAGCTATCGGGTAGCCAGAGGGATGGCTCGCAGTGAGTGGATCAAAGCACGAGACAGAGCAGCCCATGAAAAAGAAACTCGACATTGAGCCAGGGTGAAATGTCTCAAACTGACTCCCCTTCCCACCACCGCCTGCAGAAACTCTGGATTCTATGGATGCCTCGAAAGACTGCTTCTGAGAGTGAGCATGCATGCGAGTGCTCACGAATACTGGTGAACAAGGAACATGGAAAGCATGGTTTTTACACACATTTAACAGAGGGCCCCTAGAAACACTGCCCTGGTTGTGGAAGCAGTTACTAGATTTGGAAAACTACACCTATAAAATTACTCATGCAAAAAAGTATGTTAACCAAGACATTACCTATTGCAGTATACATTGAAAAAATGGGACTGTTACTCATGACTACAGTGCTCCTTAAAAAAAAAAAAAAGAAGAATATGAACTTGAGAACGGACAGTCAACATTTAGACCCTAAAACCAAGACGTGAAAGTGAAGGCAGAGGCACCCCCCAGGGTTCTGAGACTGCGGTGCTTATGAAAGCCACACTTTTCTCCTGTGGAGCAGCTGGTGGGTTTGAACCAGGGAACTCTCCATTAGCAGCCCACGGCTCAACCACTGCACCACTATGGTTCCTATGGGATTGGGATGGGGCATTTCCAGGGTAGCTGGGGCCACCGGGCTGGGAAGCAGTCCAGGGATCACTTGCCTCGGCCTGGTTCATTGCTGAAGCGGCAGCCTAACTGCTGGGCTGTCCCCCTACGCTGCCCCAGACGTCAGTTGAGATACAGACATCTAGTTGCTACTTAGGCTATTAAAAACTTCCTATTTCCTATACACTGGCAAGCTAGCTCGATTTCCTTCTAATAAGTGCTAAAAGCAACATGCCGCAATACACAGTCTGGTGGCAACAGTGGCTCAGGAAGAGGCTCGGGTTTCATTTCTGGCCAGACCCCACAGGCACAGCCACCACCCATCTACCAGGGATGGCTCATGGGTTACAAAAGAGGTTTCAGGAGAGCTTTCAGATTAGGAAAAAAGGTCTGGCAATCTACTTCAAAAATCAGTCAAGAAAAGCCCTATGGTCTCATCTGCAACTCATCACAGGGCAGGCCTGTACAGTGTTTACTTCCATTCCATTGGGTGTGGGGTCACCATGAGCTGGGGGTGGGGCAAGCTCACCAGCAGGCCATGACCACCACCTTAAACACTTCAACTGGGCCCCAGGAGCAACCTCTCAATATCACATCGTGTGCTCCCAAGGGAATGTGCACCTCCCCCAGGACAGGCGGGTCTGGGCCCATCCTCCAGCTGGGCCGAGAAACACCATGAGGCATCCTGGGTGTGTGGCAGCCTCAAAAGGGGTTGAGGATGAACAGGTATGTCACCCTATCATGAGATCATTTTGCGAATCCAAGGGCTGGGAAACTATAGCTCTCAGGCTGCCTGGTTTTGTTAATAAAGTTTTATTGGAACACAGCAGCCATGTCTACTCTGTATGTATTACCTGT
>PVJH01012690.1:0-63329 GCA_004026705.1 Nesogale talazaci
CAGAGTCTGTGCAGGCGGCGTCTGTGCCCGTGTCCTTGGGGCGCGTGGGCGTGCGGGTCGCGCCTGCTCCTGGTTCAGAGGAGGGCTCTGAGCTTTCCTGGAGTCACAAAACCCAATTGGAGAGCCCCACCCTCTCCCGTGTCACCCCCACTCACCGATCTCCAGGAGCTCTGGGCGTGGACTTCCTATCTGGCCGCCATCTTCAGAGTCCACCAGTCCTATAATGATTTTGATAACTTTTTCTGTATTGCTAACAAATATAGATGTATGCTTTTAAATTATCATGCAGTGTTCTTTGAACACTCTATTATTTTATTAAATGAACGTCAAAGTCACGTGAAAACCTAAAGGAGGCTATATTGTAATTCCCCCTTCCCATTTTACCTCTGGATGTGCTGCCTCCCATTGTTTCTACATTCAGCTCGCATTTATCTCCATCTGATGTCTCCAATTCCCACACACCTTGTCCCTTTACCATCACCTTACCAAATCAAATGCAAGGACACTGCATTTATTGATCTCTTGATCTTTTTATCTACATTGGCCATAATTGGCACTCAGGTGCGCCGGTGGCTTCATGCATGTGGTAGCTTGTTAACAGCAAGGTCAGCATGTGGAACGCACCAGCCTGCCCAGGGGAGAAGGAGGAAGCTTTCTGCTTCTTCAGAGAGACGCAGTCTTTTACTGCCACGGCGGCCACGATTCTACCTAGTGTTGCAGGATCACGATGAGTCATAATTGACTTCAGAGCATTGACTTAAAGGAACTTAGCCCTCATTTTTATCTGTGCTCCCTATACGACAGAAGCAAGGCATTTTACAGCTACACTTTCTTGTTTCCCTTGGTAAGGTGATTATGAATATCAATCGGCTCCTGCCCATACTATAAACAAGCACGTCATCTATAGGCTCTGGCACATGCCACCGCTGGCTGTTTTATAGTTTCCTCCGGTAGCCATCCCAGAGAAGTCTGGTGTTTTCTCTCTAGCAGGCTGAGTCCATAGCAGGGTCAACCAAACTCTGCCATCCAGGGGTCCATCCCGACGACCACACGGAAAGGACACTGCGGTCGCTGCGGTGGCAGTTCCCTGAGGCCTGGATTAGTACCACAATGGGTAGTTGATTTCCGTGTTCCTATAAGAGACTTTTATGTTTCTCAATGCCCTAATTTTGGCAGAGGGAACTTTTCCTAGTCGTATACACAATACTTGGAATTACTCTCACAGTTCTGTTTCCCAATAATATTTAGCTAACTCTGTTTATAAGGACGCATTTTTGTATTCATACCTAGAGTAGTTCTGTTCCCTTTGGATGGATTTTCTTATTTCTATTCTAGTTTGTAATTTTTAATTTTATGATTTAAAATTCTGTAATATCCTTTATAGCCTTCTATAAAGTTATATATCATAATATTATAAAAATTATGAGTGAACTCAATCTAAAAAATACAATGAGATTTTATTACCTAAGGATAATATAATGAACATTTTTATGTCCACCATTTGTTTCCAGGAATATATTTACTAATAATAATTCCAGCCTCTTCTGTGTTCCTCCTGAATATTCATTACCTGCTACCTTGTGATATCAATCCTAAATTTGTCTTCAAAATTTCTTTTTTGATCCTTAGAATTATATGTATATATATATAAAAATTTAAACAATGTTATTAATACTATTCATACTTCTCTTTTATAAGAATAAGTTACCAGAATGTAAGCATTTCATGAACTGAGCTTTTATAATCAGCAGTATGTTTGCTTGATTCAGCTATGTAAATTACTGCTAATAGTAGATTTTCATATGCCGTAAAAATGTATTCTTGTCGATATCATCACCCTGTAGAGACTCCATAGTGCATCTCTTAAGAATCAGGTCAGTGTTTGAAACTGTATTGCAAAGTGAAAAGAATATTGGAAAAGTAGTTTGCAGAAAAGTCTCATACTTACAAATACTGTGCAAAGTTCTTTAAAATTCACAAGGCTCATTTTGCACTTCAAAAACAAATCAATGTTGCATTAAATAATCTAAACACCCAAATGTATGTAATCAATTGTTCTTTTGTAATTTACCATGGAAGAGCATTGAGAAATAATATTGAGACCATAATATTTTGCCTTTACTTATAACTAGGGTTCAGAGAAAATGGTGGAGGATCTTACACAGAGACAAAAAGAGTGATCAAAAGTTGCTATCTTAGTACCTATGTAACTGTTGCTGTTCAGTGAGCGTCAGTAAGTGTCTCAAGACACTATTGCATATATGTATGTGTGCATGTGGAATTTTGCACTTACAAATTATTGAATGCTTTATAATATATTATAAAGTTGTTTATAGAATTTAACTAATAGATTGAAAAAGTACCCAAGTACATACATAAATCACAGATGACATAGTAACTTTTGAAGAGTTTACAACGTTGGCGTTGGATTGGTTTTGAAAATTATAAAATTCTAATAAATGGCAAAAATACAGGACACAAAAACATGGGCAGAAACAGTGTTTTGGTGTAGAGAATTATATCATAGTACTAGGGACAATCTAACAGTTGACGTCACATGACATAAACATAAGATTTTATATCATATAGAACAACATCCTAAGAAATAATAACTATAAACTGATACACTTGTTATATGAAAATAATGGACATCTACAAATGGAAAGAGGTGGTTTTCATTCTAATTTAAGATTCCGATGAAAGATCTTATCATAATTATAGATTGTGTTTATACTATAGTGCCTACCATTTTGTTCTAATTTAAAATACAAAGACATTTGCATGTGCAATATGGAATGTTACCACGTGTAATAGCTTGAGACTTTCTTTAAGCATAACTATATTTCATTTTCACATAACTGTCTTTTCTGAACTTAATTTTATCATCTATTAAATTCAGATAATAAAAACTGCATGTATGAAGAGAAATTGAAGTAATTTGTATATAACATGTAGAACAATTATAGCAAAGATAAGAATTAAAAATATCAACTATTACTATCATCACAATTATTAGCTTTATTGTACTATTTAATATAAACTTTTTTTTAATAGGATGGCTTGACTGTCAGTGTGAGAAAAACCTTGATGAGCACATTCCCAATTTATGCACTCACAGAGTCTGCAAAGGAAAAGAACATGACTTGCATTCAACCTATTTATGCATACCAAGATTAAAGGTAAAGTTTGTCCTGTTGTGAAAATTGCTTTTCAATTATGAATAAAATTAATTAATAATGTAGGTACATGTTTACATTTAGTAAATAACGTTACTATGTCAGTGAAATTAATAGTTAGCTCTCCTCTCTGATTTCACACACTGCAATTTTCTCAGCATTTTCCTTCTTCTTTTTCCTGTGTGGAATATACAAACACAGTCATTCCATCCAGAGAAAACCATTCATATAAATTGATCCATGCTCAGGTGCATGCAACTGAATGTATCGTCCTCTAATATCTTAATGCATTTGGAAAGAGGAAATGGTAGAAAGATTATTTCATGCTGTCAGGGTTTTGGCAGAACCTCTGTCTTGCCCAAGGACATTGCACTATTTCTAGAGTTGGGCTTAAAGGATTGTCTGTCCAAGGACAATAAATTCTTGTCCTTGGCAAATTCAAACTGTTAGCACTAAAATAAACTTAATCTTGGTAAAACTGTCTCTATTAAAGGATAGATTTTTTACCACAACCTTTTATTATATCTGACCACAGCACATGACTGGGCTGATGCACTTTGAGTGCATTTTTATAAATATCCTTGAAAAATGGACCAGTCAAGATCAACATTAAGGCTAACTAATTTGAGATGGCTTTACAGTCATAAGGCACAATGAAAAATAAGGGAATGAGAAGATGGAGTCTCAGAGCCGGAAGCTTCTCAGAGCTGAAAGATCAGATTAGAATTACGAATCTCAGGGTGTGGTTAAATGATCGCACAGAAAATGGTCAATAACTTGTGCTTAATAGAAGGAGAAATTTGGTAATTCAGATGTAGAAGATCTTAGGAGAAAATTTTCCTGTATATACTTGTATATAAGCTGAGTTTTTCAGCACATATTTAACGCAGTTTTGTGGTAAAATTAGGTGTCTCAGCTGATATTCAAGTTGGCTTATACTCAAGTATATATGAATTTATTCTTGTGTGTTTCTCCTTTGAAGAGATGGCAAAGTTCGCCAAATGGAAGAAGCCCTCCCCATGGAAACCGACCATAAGGTAATCACCAAGTTCATCTCTACAGGAGGGATACAAATGAAATCAACAAGATTTCCATAACCTTCTCCATAAATGTCCTACAATCTCAGATTTCCACTTGATAATTTCAAAGTGATGAGTCTTTAAAGAGCAATGTCATGTGCTCTGAGCATCAGTGAGGTGGTGCTAAGAAATGAACTTCATCATGCTGCAGCTTGCCCCAATAATGACATCTCTGCAGAGCAGTGAATAAAAGAAAAAGAGGATTGAGTAATATTTTTATTGAACTATATAAGCGGAACTCCTTCCCCCCCCCCAAAAAAAAGAAATATTTTTTAAAGCTATGGATTTATTTTTTTTCAAAACAGCTCTATCACTTTCAAAATACTTAGTGCATTTGTCAAGTCTGTGATTCCATTCTTGGAAACCATTTTTCAAATTCATCTGTGTGGATGGCTAACAGTACATGCCTCATTTTTTTCTTCACCTCTTCTACATTGTCAAATCACTGTCCTTTCATATCCCTCATCATTCTTAGTAACAAGAAGTTGCATGGAGTGAGGCCAGGTCATAAGAGGTGTGAGGCAAGACAGGCATCCTGGTTTTTGCCCAAAACTAGCACACAGAGATGGCTGTGTGAGGCGGTACATTGCCCTGGTAGCCAAGCCAGTCCTGCATCTGTCACAAATCAGATCTATTTTTGCACACACTGTTACACAATTTTTCTAGGACCCCTAAGTAGAAAGCTTGATTAACAGTCCGACCCGGTGGAAGTAACTGCAAATGCACTATGAATCAACATTTTCGTCCATTGAGGAAGTTGACATGTCCAGAATAAGGTTTGTCATCAATTGATATTTCAGCTTTTTTGAAATGAGAAAGGAACTCGTTCACTTAAGTTTTTTCCAAAGCCCTGTCCGTTTAAGCTGTGTTCAACATCACTGTAGTTTCTTGGAATTTTTACCAAGCAGGAAACAAATTTTCACAGTAACGTGCTATTCTCCTAAATCGGTCATGATCACAAACGAGGTTTGAGTGAAACTAGTTTTATCCAAAAAATTCACTGTGATCATCAAGAATCTTCCCAGAAAACTCCACGAGGTGCACTAACTCAGAGAGGGTTGTTTGTTGCTCGCGTAGAGAGAAAAATGTGTACTATGGAAAGATCCGCCCAACAAAGCTTGTATCCCTTTTCAGATATTCTCATATTCTGGACCAAAAATAGTCTGTTAAATGGATCTCTAACCTCCCTCCATGGCTGGGAGAGCGCAGTGAATAGGCACTCTACCCTTACTTGAAAGTTCGGTGCTTCAAATCCACCAGCACACCTGTGAGAAAAAGATGTGGCGTCCTGCATCTCTAATGGTTTACAGCTTTGGAAATCCTAAGAAAGTTTCAGCTTGTCCTCTAGAGAATTTATGATTTGTAACTAATTCTATGGTCATTGGTTTAGTATTTGGTTTGGGGACTTTCACTAAATAGCTTAAAGCAAAGATTCATATTGTAGATAACATATGATACACAAAGAATTCACTATTACCATGCCAAAGTTACTGTAAAATATTTAACGTCTTGCTGTATTTTATTATACCTTTGAAATAGTAATCAATACTACTTGCGTAACACATTTAGATGTTATTACCTCTCAGGTTCTTAAAAATTAACTTAGGGGCTGAGCCCCGGTAGCGTAGTGGTTGTGCACGGGACTGCGGCCCACTGGGATGGAGGTTCAATTCCAGTTCACAGGAGCAAAGGCTGGGCCTCCTACTCCCACCACAAGAGAGCAGTGATGCCTAAAAAAAAAAAAAGGCAAAAAATGTCTGGATCAAAAAAACTTAACATAATAAGAAATAATGTCTGAATCAAAAGCTACAAAATATATAAGATTTTGTTTATGAACTGGTTATATTCTAAAAATTATAAATTAAATTTAGATTATTTTATAAATAATTAAAAGTGAATATTGATACTCATCAACATTACGTTCACATATAGACATTGCAACTACATATTTTTTCTCAATAATTTTATTATGATAAAATTAACATATCATACCTTTTGTAGTACAGTCATATTTTGACAGATGCATGAGCATCACCACAATTGCTTCCAGTGCATCTTCCCTCCTCTGGTATCCACCATTTGCTCCCCAATTCCCCTGTGCCTCCACCCCTGAAAACTCATTATATCAATTATGGTCTCTCTCTCTCTCTCTCTCTATATATATATATATATATATACACATATACATATACACACATATATATACACGCACACATATATACATATACACACATATATATCAATCCCTTCCTGTTCTTTATGCGCTAGGAAACATACCAAAGACAACAAAATGAAAAGACAAGACCACCAGCATTATTACGATAAGCCAGAGGGAAACTTCTGTTGAGAAATATTCTAAACTATAACAAATCCAGACGGGATCAAGTGGGAGATCAGCAGACCATGGCACACCCCCTAATAGCATATTTCCATTCACCACAAATTTAGAATGTACTCTGTCTGATAATAGGGCTATATATATCCCTCAACTGTGGTCAGAGGAGATTTGCCAGAAACATAATCCATCCAGGTGCCGAGGAGATGGATTTAAGGTTCCTAATGTCCTATACAGTCTTCTACAAATTGAGTGTTCACAATATAAGCACTGATATTTTACCCTGCATACTGGGATTTTGCGTTTTTTCATCTTGGGTCACAGAGGTTTGTGTGCTTCTTCCATGTGGATTTAGTTGAAACCACGTTTAGATGTCTGAGTGCCTGAAAACAAGTATTTCATACCTCAGATGCCATTCGTTTTGACAGCCAGGGATGGTCTGGTTTCTTCAGCAAGTTCCTCTATGTCATGTGCTGTGTTCTTCACCACAATGTGCTGTAGCGCCCATATCTTCAGTAAACACTTTATAAGGTGAGTATGGAGCAGGGCCATGTCGTAAGAATTAAGTGATCTTGGGTAGGGACTAGAGTTAAGTGGGAGCCACGAATCATTTACTCTACTAGTCCACAAAGTATGTCTGGGTGAGTTAGAGTAAGTGCTAGAGGGTATATCAAAGTGTGAAGGGGAAGAGTGGGGCTCTCCAATTGGTTCCTTGACTCCCAAGAAAGTTCGGAGCCCTCCACTGAGCCAGAAGCAGGTGTGAGTCCCATATTAGCATTCCCCATGGATTCCAGCAGTCTGCAAGTATGTTGCCATTTCTTTGGCAGCAGAGTTCAGGACACCCACACCGCAACCACGGGCCAAGAGGTCTGCATTGCATCAGCGCCCATGCAAATTGCCAGCCAGTCCTCCTCACCCCAGGGTGCCTGGGTCCCAGAGATTCGTGTCCTCAGCCAAGCAGCCATTTCCACACCCACGAGGCCCGCGCCCAAGCGTCATAACACATCCAGAGACATTTGGCCCCACCACCGCCTTCCCAGGAACAGATCACTCAATCCCCAATTCATCCCTTAATCCACGCCGCTGCACCTGGTCCGCACTTCCCATCAGACTCGAACAGAACCCCCCGCATTTCCATCACCATCACCACCCACAGTTGCTGGCACACCCCACAGACACCATCACCCACCTCCGTCACCCGCACTCCCCGCAGACACTGCCAGTTCTCCTGTGGTGGAGTTCAGGGCCCGGCTCCGCAACCCGCGGGCAGAGAGGTCCACATTACATTGGCTCCCGGGCAAATTGCCAACCAGTCCTTCCCACTCTAAGATGACGGGGTCCCATGGGGACACTCCACGCAGACCCGCACTCCCCCCACACCCACTCCCAGAGATTCTTGCCCCAGTGGAGCATCTGGTCAGCCCTGCTTCCACTTAAGAGGCCAGCGCCCAGGCGCAATAAGGCAGCCAGAGGCTTGTTGCTTGACCAGAGACTTTTCCCCACCTTTCTGTGCGAGGTGCACCTGGCCAAGAACAGATCATCCAATCTCCAAACCATCCCCTAAACACACTCCCCTGCACTCAATCAACACTTTCCATCAGACCCGCCAAATGCCCAGCTGAAAACAGTTGCTGAGGTTACCTGAGGGAAGCTATAATATAAAACCAGCCTCCCAAAGAAAGAGCCCAGGGCTCTGAAACAAGGCAAATGCCACCTAATTCGAATAAATCAAACAAAAAACAGCTAGCTGCTTCCAAGGTGTGAAGAAAAGAGAAACTAAATCCAGTATAAGATGACCAGCTGGACATAAATGTAGCCACACAAAATGATGAGGTGGAAAATACGACAAAACAAAACTTATGGGACAAAGCATGAGGCAGTCTTCACAGGAAGTTTCATAGCAATACCTGCACACCTGAAAAAGGAAGAGCTTCTCATAACTGATACGTTGACACAGAACTTACAACTAGAGCAGAGTCAGCACGGCAACCACACTCACAGCAAAAGAAAAGAAATAATAAAAATCAGGGCTGAGATTCAGGAGAGGGAAAATAAGAAAACAATGGAAAAATTAATGTAGATAAAAGTTGGTTCTTTGAAAGAACTAACAAAATTGACAAACCGCTGGCAGACTTAACTAAAGAAAGGAGGGGCAAACTTCAATAGCCAGAATAAGGGATGAAAGAGGGGACATCACAACTGACCCTAATGAAATAAAAAAGATAATTGCACAGTGCTACAAAGGTCTGTACTCCAGTGAATTCAATAACTTGGATGACATGGACAAATTCTTAGAAAAACAGTCCCTTCCTAGACTATGCATAATGGATGTCAAGAATCCCAAAAGACCTATAACA
Organism: Nesogale talazaci; assembly: GCA_004026705.1. Lineage (NCBI taxonomy): Eukaryota > Metazoa > Chordata > Mammalia > Afrosoricida > Tenrecidae > Nesogale > Nesogale talazaci. Next base: position 8,948 of record PVJH01012690.1, read on the forward strand.
GTAGACAAGGTTATCAAGGGATTACCAACAAAAAAACCACCTGGACCAGATGGCTTCACAGGAGAATTCTCCCAGTTATGCAGGGAAGAACTTACACTAATCCCTACACAAGCTCTTCCACTTCATAGAAAAAGAAGGCAAACTACCGAACTTCTATGAAACTAGTATAACACTGATACTGAAATCAGGCAAGGATCCAACAAGAATTGAGAACTTGAGACCAATATCATTAATGAATATTGATGCAAAAATCCTTAATAAAATACTGGCCAATAGAATACAAAAGTATATAAAACAAATAATTCACCATGGCCAAGTGGGTTTTATACCTGGAATGCGGGAGTGTTTTAACATACAAATGATCATTAGTATCGTACAGCACATTGACACGAAAAACTCTAACAATCATATGATAATATCAATAGATGCAGAAAAAGCATTTGACAACATTCAGCATCAATTCCTGTTTAAGACACTGAGAAAGATAGGAATGGAAGGAACATTCTTCAAGAAAATACAAGCTATATATGAAAAACCAACAGTCCAACTGATAGACAAGGGATAAAAAACAAACACAATCCCACTGAAGAAGGGGACCAGATGCCGCTTGTCCCCACTCTTATTCAATATCATACTGGAGGTTTTCACTAAGTGTATAAAGCAAAGAAAAGATATCAAAGGTATTCACCATGGGAAGGAAGAGGTCATTCCAGATGGTATGATTATATATATGGAAAACCCCAAAAGCTCCACAAGGAAATTACTCGAAGCAATAGAGGAGTATGGCAGAGTGGCAGGATACAAGATGAACAATCTCAACTTGATCAGACTGCTATACACATCAGATAAGACCACAGATGAGGAGATAAAAGAAGAGGTACCCTCTACAAATGCTAAGCACACATTCAAATATCTAGGAATATACCTGACTAAAAGAACAAAAGATCAATTAGATGAAAATTACAGAACACTTATAAGAAACCAAGATTGACTTCAATAAATGGAAAAATACCCCTTGCTTGTGGATCAGAAGACTGAATACAGTTCTACCCAAGCACTATATACGTTCAATGCAATACCGATACAATTACCTTCATCCTTCTTCAAAGAATTGGAAAAAAAGATTACCAACTTCATATGGAGAGGGAAGAAGTCGTGAATTAGCAGAGAACTCCTCAAGAAGGACATGCTCATGAAGTACATCACCAAATGGGAAGAACTGGAGGAAATTATGCTAAGTGAAGTTAGCACAAAAGGACATGTACAACCTGAGTCTGTTGAGGTAAGCTTAACAATAATAAAAAAATGCAAAAGGGGCATCGGGGAAAAAGCTGCTGTATAGACAGAGTCCTGGGGGAAGGACAGACCAAATCCAGGGCTACATATATAGCCAACTAGGGTAGGGGGAGAGGAGTTGGGGGTGGGGTAGATGGTGATGTGTAGAGAGGGAATGGGGTACTAATTCACCCAAGGTGAGTCCATGTTTTTATATCTACACAGGAAAAGAGGAACCAAACTTAAATCTGGAGTTCCCGGAGGTGAATGCGTGACACAATGGAATGGAGAATCAATGGAGGTGAAAATAATGGGACTGATGGATCCGGGGGCATGGGAGTGGGGACATGGGAAAAGGGGAGGAGGGGAAAAGGAAGTGGTGTGGATAAGGGATAAGGGAGTAAGAAGTGACACAAAATCAGTGACAAGGTGGGTGTGAGAGGCCCAATAGGAATTGATCAAGAGTAAAATAACAAAGAGAAAATATTGAAAGTATATGGGAATAGAGGAAAGAACTGGGGAGCAAAGGGCATTTACAGAGGTTTAAATACAGGCATGCACATAGGTGCATATATTTATATATGACGATGGGGAAATAGATCAACGTGCATATATTTATAGGGTTAGTATTAGGGCAGCAGATGGACATTGGACCTCCACTCAAGTACTTCCTCAGTGCAAGAACATTTTGTTCTATTAAACTGGCATTCCATGATGCTCACCTTTTCGGCATGATCTCTGAAGACAAATATGTGCATAAGCAATGTGGTGAAGAAAGCTAATGGTGCCTGGCTATCAAAAGACATAGTGTCTGGGGTCTTAAAGGCTTGAAAGTAAGCAAATGGTCATCCAGCTCAGAAGCAACGAAGCCCACATGGAAGAAGCACACCAACTGGTTCAACCAGGAGGTATCAAGAGATCTAGTATCAGATATCAAAGAACTAAAAATCATATCATTACTAATGAGAGGGAGTGCAGATTAGGGACACAAAGCCCATATCCTCTTACAGAGGATATCCTCTTACAGAGGGGTTTCCGCAAGTAGATGAGCCAGTCAAGGTGCAGTGTAGTAAAAAGAAATATGCACCTTTCCTCTAGTTCTCAAATGCTTACTCCCACCCACTCTCATGATCTGTGAGAGTTCCTAACCAGGAGGAAGCACCATCCACAAACATGGAGCATAACTTCCCTCCAGGTACTTCTCATCCAGCGTGCTCCAAGCACAGGCCCTGAATCTCCCAGAAGCCCACACCAGTGTTCAGGAAACAGAAATCTATCTTGGATAAATCAGAGACAAAACTCCTGGATAAATTTAGAGCATAAGTACACATAATATATGAACACTCTTCCACTATTTATTATAGTATTATAATTGTCATTTAAAATTTTTTGATTTCCTGCTGATTTACTCCTTGAACATTGACATTTTCACTTTTATTTCTTAGTTTTTTCATCTTTCTTTTTTCTTCTCTTCAATCTTTCCTTTTCCTTGTCACATTCTAAAACCCCAAAAGCTGACACTACTCATAAACATAATATATTTATGTTCCTTTGGTGTCCTAGAGACCAAGGGGTTGAGTGCATTCTTAGTTTCTCCAGCTAATCTTGGGTTGAATAGGATGGGATCACAACTTCAGAGAGACAGGGGCTTCAGAGGAAGACTGGGCAGATGTCAGTGCTCTGCAGTTAGTATTGGTGACAGTCTAGGAGAAAGGCTGAGAGGTAGATGAGCTATCCTAGAAGGCAGGCTGTATTTCTGAACCTCCTGAGATGGGTTCACAAGCTCTAAATGAGATGTTGCTAAAATATGAGGGTAACTTATGGATGCCAAATGTATTAAGGTATCAAAAAAAGTAAATACTGGACAGATGTGGAAACATTGATTAAGTACAAATTCTAAAAATTGTGCCTAGTTTTGTTTTATGAAGTGGAGGATAAAATAAAGAAAGTGTGCACAGCAAAAACAACAGTCACAAAAGAAGAACTGGAATTTACACTTTGTCTGGGGCAGAGGTGTAGGGGAATGGGGGTGGAGAGCAGATCAGATATTTTGATTAATAAGTTATTTTACCTTTGTGGTCTTTTGGGATGACAGCAAATCGATTGAGTTTTAGGCTGAGAGATTGATTTGGTGTCTGAAAGACCTGTAGTTTTACAGATTTGGGTTATCTTTGTTTTGGGGTTTTTTTTTGTTTTTTTGGGGGGGGCATTATGCCCACTGGTGGTCATGGAGTTATCCAGCCTCACTCCCGGATAGCTGCTGCTGGATTTGAACCGCCAAGCCAATGGGCCACAGTCCTGCACTCAACCACTACGCCACTGGGGCTCAGCCCAGATTTGGGTTATCTTAAAAGAATATATATCAGGTGGGTCAGGAGAGAGGACTCAGGCTTCCCTCTTTTTAGATGATGAAGGCCACTAAGTAGGGGTGAAGGAATGGGGTCTGAATTTGCAGGCTGCCTAGATGGTCAAGGAAGGAGGGGGTAAGTAAAAGCCTACTCTAAGGGTAATTTGATGCTCTAAGCAGTGCGGGTGATCTGTTTTAGACTGACAAAGAGCTTGGATCTTGAGACAGTTACTGGATGACTAAGTCAATCCAATACTTTGACCTTCTAAGACCTGGGGTGTATGCTTCCTGTCTCACACCTGATATCACTACTAGTGATATATAAAACACCGGAGCATGAGCTTCACAAGGGCAACAATGTGCCTGGGTAGCCACCTGCCCAGGGCATGACCTTCTGAAGGCCAGATGGTAACATTCAAATCCTGTGGATTAACTGTTTCTCTGTGGTCTGTACTGAGCTTACCTTCCCCCTTTACCCTGCCTCTTGGTGCTTTGCTTGTCTTATTATGTTGATTCCTAGGGTATGCTGGGGAATGTGGTTTAGAATAATAATAATATCATGAACAGAAAAGGTCAAGTATCTTTCTACAGGGCCTTAGGCGAGGCTCCATCCAGTACCAGGAACCACATTCTTCGGACTTATGCAAAACACCCCGTTTGGCGTTTGCATGTGCCCCAGAGTGATCCCTGTGGCTTGGTCCATTGGCTGTGCTAGCAGGCTCATGGACTGGCCAATGTTAGCTGTGCAGAGGCGGGCGCAGCACTCCTCTGGTTTGTGCTGAGGGCCCACAGCCAAGGGGAATCTGCTGGCGAGCTTCACGGCACTTCTACTTTAAGGAATGTGTCTATTGAGTTGAGATATCAGAGTAAGGAAGGGTAGATATTCCTCTTGGTATTCTTTCTTTTTTTTTTGGGGGGGGGGAGGTGGTGGTGGCATCACTGCCCTTTCGGTAGTCTTTCTAGGGAGCCTGTGCGGAGCAGTGCTTATGCCACATTGGAAGCCACCAACCTCTAAGTGGTTGGTGCCAAACCATTGCATTGTGGATTTGGAACCCGAAAGAGGCGGTTGCTTTGAGTCAGCAGCACCTGGGGCACAGTGAGGGTTTGTTTGTGGTCTTTCCAATGTTTGTCATGTGACGGCCATCTTTTTCTGATGGCCATCTTTTTCTGGTCTCCTTCCCAAGTTTCTCGGTATGTCGTAAACTGAAAGAACAGGCCCCCAAACCAATATTTATTCTCTGAAAATGGGTGGGCATTACTTTCAGATACCCCTCAGCTAGCTCTGAGTCCCTTCCAGTCCACTCTCAGACAGCTTTTGTCCTGCGGGTCAAGTGTTGTAAGAGACTCCTACTGTTGTAAGAGACTCCTGTAAGTTCTCTCTCACATTCTTAAAAGATGTTGCAGTAATAGAGTGACCAGATGTCCCACTTTTGGTGGGACAATTCTGATTTCAAACATTGTTTTCCTGTGTCCCATGGCATTTTAAAAAAACCTCAATTTTTGGAAAGAATTCACGACAAACTAGGAAATAGCAGGAGAATGGGAAAGGACTTATACCCCCTCTCCACCCCCTCTCCCCCCTGTCAGTGGTGTCCCGTTTTACCAGTGTTAAAATTTGGTCACTTTAAACAGCATGGAAGTGGGCATATCTGATCTCCTTTGGTTTTCTTATTTCCTCCAGGCAAGATTCATCCCTTTTTAGCTAATCTCACACCAACTGTTTCTTCACATGAAACAGCCCTTCTACCTTTGGCAATTTACTGCAATGTCTACACAGGACTTGCAGACAATACTTATAATCAAGGGGGTTATTAAGGAAGTTAATAGGTACCACAAGTCAGTGAATAATATGGATACAGGCATCTGTCTCCTAGCTAGCAGTTATGTCTGTCTCTAGTTTTCAGCTCCAAGTCTGTTTGTAGTTGGTAGTTTCTCAGCCACATAAATCATTGCCCTCCATGGGCCAGGAAGCCAGTTCCCCTGCCACTCTGCTCCACAGTTCCATAGTCTCAGGTCCAATACGGAGAAGGGAATTCAAAGTTTTTACACTGCTCCATGAGATTTCCCTACCACCATCTGTGATATAGTGGGTCTCAGGGCCTCCACTATATCAGACAGATTTTGACCACATCTTTTCACTCTTGGGGTCCCTCTCTTCCCTTCTGCTTCAAAGATGCCTCATCTTTACAGCCAAAGTGGTGGTAATGAAAACTGGCCACACACACACACACACACACAAACACACACACACCCTTTGTGCAAAGTCCCACCCAATCTTTTGGTGGGATTGATGGAGACTTGATCAAAAGAGCCATGTTATGAAATTTCTTTCTACTGCAGATATAGCCTTGAAAAATAGTAAACAAAATTTGAATTGGAATATAAACAAATATTTACCAGTTATATATGAATATCAAAGAAAATCTCAAATGCTCTGCTCCAACTATTAAAATATCAGAATTGAATATATATATGCTGAAATAAAATTATGGGATGACAAATAGATTCCAAAAATAGTTATGACAAATGAACATGATTCGTTAGAAACACAAAACAAAACAAAAAGTTTAGAGTCTACTTTTCCTTTCCCAAAGTAAATGAAATATAAAAGCAATACAAATCATCATCATGGTAAAATGTCAAACTTCATTGATAAAATGGGTTCTTCCAAAGGAATGGTTATTCCCCAAAAGATTAAGAAGCTGAAAAAAGGCTTACGGAGGAAAGCAGTTAAGATTAGAAAACAAGGGCATGGATTCCCATGAGGCTAAAGATTAAATGTACTTGTAGGATTTAGGTGAACATAACAACGCTGTGAGGAAGCAAGAGTCCCCCACTCAGAGGGGGTAGACTATGACAGTCTATCTGTGGACCTGTAAATGAGTCAATACTAATGTTGGGCAGCCTCGCACCAGAACCTCTGGGGAGAAACTGACTATTGCCTCCGTTACCACAGTCTAATGCAATGCCTTGCTTATTTCTTTGTCAACTCGAAGAGAGGAATGACATTTGCTTCCTAGGCATTAAACACAATATATCTGTTTTGCTTTTGGCCATCACTATTGTATTTGTTTTTAAAATAAAATATTTTAATCTTAAATATATTTATTAAGAGAAAGTATAATTATAGTGACTTCTGTATATTGTTAATTCATTTTTATTCTAGATATTACACGGTTATCTTTAATAAAGAACTTGGAATTTTATGTCATGTAAATTAATGTATGTTTGTAAAATCTTATTGAACTTCTTACGTATCTTTTTGCAAGATTATAGAGCACTTAATGGGAATTGTTTATAAGATACCAGTTTTACTGGCAGTCAGATTCTTTCTTGGGATTTATCATACTGATAATTGCACTTTGCATATACACTCTAATTACACAGCTGATACAGTATGGCATGCAATCTGTATTGAAAGATATGAAAATATTTCAAGCAATCGGGAATATGCTAGCACTGGGTTTCTGATTATAGCATGAAGCAACAAAATTTAATACAGTCCATTAAGGCATTGGGTTTTTTTATTATAACTTGAAGCAACAAAACTTAATGCAAACCATTAAGTACTTCACCTAAATAATGTGCAGTAATTATTTCCATACTGAGTCTATTAATGCCAACCAAAACGTATCTCCTAAACTTCAGATAGAGGCTTCATTCTCTCCATATTTCTTTCTATTTAGCTCTTTTAAAGACTTTCACTAATTAGATTGTCATATAAAAATGTTAAGTCAGCTGCATGTTTATAGGATTAGAGAAGATTAATATTACTACAATTATTCTTCATTTGATAATGAAAAAAAACATGGGAAGTGAACATCTCCTGCTGGTAGGCAGTGAGGCACTTTTTTTCTTTATTTTGGGGAATTAATTTTTGATGAATCATATGAAAGATCTGAGGTCACAGGTTTTTCTTAGTGTTTGCATCTGTGACACTCACTGACAAGATGATAATTAGTGCAGATTATTTTTTAACAAATTCAATTAAGTATTGAATCAAAACAACATAACAATGCCTATATAATTCTAAAATTCAAATGATTTAAAGGAATGTTGATGTCAGAACACAGTTTATTAAACGTCCTAAATATGATAAATTTTCATGAAAATTAGCTTCTTTTTAATTTGATCAGCACTGCTTATATCTTTCATAAATTAATTTCACCAAACAAAGCCAATCCATACATTAACTTATGTCTGTCAATGACTCATGCTTATTACATTTTGCAAATGATAAAGATAAATAAAAATGTTAATTTCACGATTAAATGCAAGCAAATCTTTTGCAGTATAGACTATATTTCTATTAAGCAAGATAAAAATAAAAGAGGAGAAACTATTGCAAGTGAAAAAAGTTTAAAATTGTACTATGAGTATTATAGCACTGTTGTCTATTGGCAACATTGAGTTTAAAATGTTAAGGAAAAAGAGAAAGGGATGGTCAGTCTAGACCGCATATTGGCACACCAAGCACAGAGGAAAAGGTCCTTACACAGGGCTGTTAAGACATAGAATTGGGTTGAGCCCCGGTGGCGTAGTGCTTGTGCACGGGACTGCGGCCCACTGGGTTGGAGGTTCAAATCCAGCAGCAAGGCTGGGCCTCCTACTCCCACCACCAGAGGGCAGTGATGCCCCCAAAACCCAAAAACAAAACAAAAGACATAGAGAGAATTATCAAGCCAATCACAGTTCAAGACATGTTGTCCCTTGACTAGGGACTCATGGCGGGGAGGTAGTAATGTCTGAACTCCCCCCACACCAGGGCAAACCAAGAAGGACACATAACAGATCAGCAACACTCCTAAAGAGCGTCCAGAATAGACTCCAGTCTAGGAGGAGCAGCCTCCCCAAACCCCCAAAGCCAATGGAGAGAGAGTCATAAAAGTCAGTGGACAGATTTAGAATTATGTAAGTTTTTTTTTCTTTTGTCAAACTTTTGTTTTCTTTATGTTTAGTCTTTGTTATTGTTGATTAGTCTGTTTATATAAGATAGGCGTGGGAAGCAAGCTTGAGGAGAAAGCAGGGGGATCAATGACCTCAGAGGGATTTGCGGGAAGAAGGTGGTGGGGGAAGGGTGTGGTGAGCAACTATGCCATTTACAGGGCCATAAGGATGGAATTAAAATCAACAAGGAGGATGTAGAGATGCTGGGGTGCTGGGGCAACAGCAATCTAGCTGAGAGGAAGTATTAAGAGGTAGAAGTAGAGCTAACATGATGGTGGACCAGGAGGAAGTTAACGGGAAACAGAGGAACGGCAAAGCTATGGATTAGAGGTATAAGCATAGGTGAACATATGCAATTAATTAATCCATAAAAATTGAGATATTGGTCTATATATTAATATGGCAATACACTGAGGTAGTGCATGGACTTTGGGACTCTGTTCATACCCTCCCTTAACTCAAGAACTCTTTGTTCTAACAAACTGGCATTTTGTGATGCTCATCTCTTGGTACAATTACTGAAGACAAAATGGGTGTATAAGCAAATATGGTAAAGAAAGTTGATGTTGCCTGGCTATTAAAAGCCAAAGCCTGGCTATTAAAGTATCCCTATTGTACGGATCTACATATGACCTCCCATCTACGGTATGGACAATAGAGAAGAGGTTGAAAGGACACATCAGACAGTGTATGATGACAAAATAATGATAATTTGTAAATTGTTAAGGGTTCATGGGAGAGGGGAGGGTGGACAGAGGGGAAATGGTACCAGGAGCCTAGGTAGAAGGAGGATGTTTCGAGAATGATGATGGTAACAGATATGCAAATGTGATCTCCATAGAATTGAAGTATGTATTAATCATGATAGGATTTGTATGATCCTCCCGTAAAATGATTTTTTTAAAGTTTATAGTGAGGGCGCAAGTAAAAATGTTTTGGAAACATTTTTGGAAACAAAAATGTTTTGGAAATGGTGGCAACGTATGTATAAATATGTTTGATACAATTAACATATGAGATGTTGTAATAGCCCCCAATAAAATGACTTAAATAAATAAAAGACATGGCATCTGGGTCTTAAAGCCTTGAAGTTAAACAAGCGGGTATCTGTCAGAGAAGCATCAAGCCCACATGGAAGAAGCACACCAACTAATGTGATCATGAGAGGTCATTGGGACTGGATAATAGGCATCAAAAGACCAATGACAAACAAACAAACAAAAGCGTAATGTTGAGAATGAGGGGGGTGAGAGCAAAGACCCTCAACCAATCTACAGACAATTGGACGTCCTTTATCAAAAGGGTCACAGGGAAGGGATGAGTCAACCAGGGAGCAGTAGAGCACCCATGAAACACACAATACTCCTCTGGTTCCTTGAAGCTTCGTCATCCCCCACTATCAGAACTTCAGTGTGGCTTCTCCTTCTGGATGAGAACGGAGCATGTGCACAGCTACAGATAAGAGATAAGAGCTCATAGCACATGGAATGCATGAGCAGAGATGAGAACAACAATACTGGAAGGGTAGGGGGAAGGGGAGATTGGAGGGGAGTAAGGAGAAACTGATCACAATGATCAACACATAATCACATACATCCCTCCAGGCAAAAGAACCACAAAAATCATGGGGTAAGGGAGACAGTAGTTGCTGTGAGATTTGAAATTAATAATAATTTATAATCTATCAAGGGGCCACAAATGTGGGGAAATGGAGGGACAAAAAGAGGAGTTGATACCAAGGGCTCATTAGAAAGCAAATGTCTAGAAAAGAGTAATGCAACATATGTACAAATAATTCTGATAAAATTGATAAAATGTATGGTATAAGCCACATAAGAGTCCCTAATAAAATGAAAAAAAATCAGCAAAACACCAGATAAATTGCCCATGAAAGGGCCTTGTTCTCCCCCTCATTTGTAGTGATGTGTTTCATGTTTTTTCATGCTTTATACCTCCCTTCTATCCCTCTTGATCACACAGGCTGGTGGGCTTCTTCTATGTGGGCTTTGCTGCTTCTGAGCTAAATGACCACTGGTTTATCTTTAAGCCCTTAAGACCCCAGACACTTTATCATTTGGTAGCTGGGCAACATCAGTTTCTCCCACTCTGTTTGCCTCTGCACCCATTCCTCTTCAGTGATCATATCAGGAGGGTGGACACATATTGGTAGGAATTTTGCTCTTTTCATGGGCAATATAAAGAGGAGTCACGGGGAGGAGAAGGGCCAGTCAGAGTGCGGTGAAGTAGCAATAAAATGAACAACTTTCCTCTAGTTCTTGAAGGCTTCCTCCCCGAAATGATTATGATCCCAATTCTACAGTACAAATCCAACTGGACTGGAAGAGGTACACTGTACAAATGAGAACTGGAAATTTGGGGAACCCAGGGTAGATGAATCCTTCAGGACCAGTAGTGAGAGTAGAGTTACTGGATGGGTGGAGGGAAGGAGGGTAGAAAGAGGGAGCCAATCACAAGGACCTACACATAACCTCCTATCTGGAGGACAGTCCTCAGAGGAGTGGGCAAGAGGAGATTTTGGGCAACATAAGATATGACAAAACAATAATTTATAAAGTAATTAAGGGTGGTAGGACAGGGGGTGCGGGGAAGGGAAGGGATGAGAAGTTGAAATCAAGGGCTTGAGTGAAAAAAGCAGAGATTTGGAGAACGATGACAACACTAGGTAGGCAAAGGGGCTTGGCATGGGATATGTAACTATGTATTGTGATAAGTGATGTATGAACCCCCAAAATGATTTTTTTTAAAAAAAGCAAAACACCAGGTAGTAAAATAAAATCTTTCATCTGATGTTTACATTTTTTGCCTTTATATTTCTGGTTTTTGTTTTCTCATGATACAGCCTTCAGTATTTTTAATATTACTACAGATTTTCTGTGTACAAGTGTCTGTAGTTCATTCTATTAAATAATTAAAGTTTGTTACTTCATATATGAAGAAAATACACAAAGTTATGCTGCTTAGGCAAACTCAAATATTTTTAATGTTTTTTTTTACTTTTGATATTTATATTTAAATTCAGGCTATTACTGTTTTATATCAGTCAAAATACATCCTTTGAATATACCATAGCAAAGTACTTGAAAATTCATGGACCCACATAATTCTGACATTCAAATGAAGATAAAGAAAATAAGTCCATATGCAGATACTTACATATATATAAAATTCAACAATGCTCCTCTCTGGGGTAGATTTGTAATGCAAGAGCTGTAATAGATATTGGTCATAAATGTGAGATAACTATACTGAAGTCTCAAAATAATATCCAATTAAATGGACCTACTTTCTGACCCAAAGAAAGATTTCTAGTGAATATATGTCCAATGATGTGTGAAATAATAAGAAAACAAGCAATGGGTCAAAATGAAGGAAAAATGCACACTGAGTGAAATGAAGACATCAAACAAGGCAATGTTTGTGGCACTGATATTAAAAAAATAATACTATAAAAGGCAAGCCTTAAAGAATAACCTTCTCAAGGGACAAAGGATTATAAATTCCTCCTAATATGTAGAAAGGTATCTCTAAAAATGTTAAGACAATCTGTACTTCATATTGTTCTTTTCCTTTAGGAATTCTCCAGCACTGCTAATGAGAATTCCGAATCTGCCATTTGGGAAAGAAAAGCTCAATGTGCTTTTCAGGAATAATCTCACCATGAACAATAGATGTATGCTCTGATCCTGTCTAATCAACACAATAAAGTCATACTTTGTAAGCCAAGGAATATGAGGCTTTTGAAAAAGAATATGAAAAATAGTATTGTATCAATGCAAAGCAGAGGGCCATTCTCTGTGTTAAATAAGTACAATTTAAAATATGATAAATTAGTGTTACAGAAATAGAATACTCAGCACAGGGTCACAATGGCGGAGTTGCATCAGCTCCGCATGCAGGAGGCAGTGGACTCCAAGCTGAAGAGTTTGGAGAGACAGAGAGACTTTCCAGAAGATGCGAGCTGCTGTGGAGCACCAGCTGTTGTGAGCACAGTCTGGCTTCCATGCATCAAGTGCACCAGTGCCCTCAGCGCTGCCATGTGCCCCTGGCGTGAGCCCAGACCCTGGTGACCAGCTAAATGGAGAGGTTCCAGGTGAGAAGCAACCCACGTGGAAAAGTGTGGACCATCCGGCCAGGTGTACCATGCACTGCAAGGACAAAGCCGAAGACTCAATGGATGCCAGAAGTTAGGGGCTGCAGGTGCAGCAGCAACTGGGAAGCAGTGTGACCAAGTGTATGGATGACCAGAGGCACCACCATATGCTGTCCATGACCAAGAAGATGAAGGAGTCACTCGACCATTGCAAATAAATGTCTGTGTCTATACCAGTGGCCATTGGGAATCAGAGCAGGAATCTCTATTAAAAAGGAGAAGGGGGATCTGGGTATTTTAAGTGAATTTAATGAAAGAAAAAAAATGTACCAGCAAGTTTAAAGAATATCTCCTGGCTCTGAACACTGACTCTTTTATGGATTCAAGCTCACAAGAAGTAAATTGGGCATAACTGGTGCTATCTTTTGACTTGGAGGTCGTATGAGTGAGTTACATGGAGTTGAAGTTACATGTAGCAGGTGCTTATCCTGGTTGTGGATCTTTCCCTTGCTGGCCCAAGCCGGAGTCATTGCAGGACACCAGATTCTCCTGAGTTTACAGGAACCAGCATGCTGGCATATTCCTCCAACCTGTCTATGGTGATCTGATGGAGTTCTAGAAGTGTTTCTGTTTCTCACCAGCCTCCTGTCTGTAAGAAGCATTCTTACCCCATTTTCCATCAGCTATAAGACAAAATCCATGAGGACAATAATTTATAGAGAGAAATGGAAATGTAGATTTTTTTTCACTTGGTTTTGTTTTATATACAAAGGTCAAACATTTATTCAGCTGTCAAGATGAGAGACAGGGTGTTTTGGCTAAGTTCTTTGAAAGGCTCTTTGACCTTCATCTGGCTCTCAAGATGTGCTCTTCTTGAAATTCTCCCACGTGGAATCTGTCAACACAGAGACTATGCAGACACATGACTCATCGTCATTCTGGCACTGGGAGGCAGAGCTTCCTTCTCACTGGCTGTCCTGACGGCCCCAAAGTTGTGTGCAGTCGAGTGAAAGTACAATCTCTTCCCCTTGAAAGAGGGGCTTTGATGGTGATATATGTACTCATAACTCGGAATGAAGAGTGAAAGGGAATGAAAGAAATGAAAGCTTAAACATGACATTACTTACTTGTTCATTGAGTCGGCCCAACTCATCATGACCTTTGATATAACAAAACTCAATCTTGCCAGGCCTGTGCAATCGCTATGATCACAGATGTGTCAGTACCCACTGTAGCAGTCTGTCTCATCGAGGATTTCCATGTTGGCCCTCCTGCAAACAGAATGTCTTTTTAACTGATGGGTCCTTCCTGGCATGTCCAATTGCTTTCTTAACCCCTGTATTACCAAGATCCTATTAAACCAATCTTGTGGCAACAGGAAAGATGAGGGAGAAAAAGAGAGTGAGTTTGGAGTAAGGGAGACCAGGGCCTCTTTTAGAGCAAAGGAGGTCCATCCCCTGTTACCAAGGTCCAGTTCTCCCCAAAGCCTCGAGTGAGTGGTGTTACAGCTTCCATGACACCTAATTTCCATAAGGAACATGTCACATTTCTACCAACTTTCACAACTGAAGTGATAATACAGCCTGTCCATGTGCTGTTTCAAATCTGTGATATATTTTCTCAATGGCTTAATTAAAATTTTATTTTTCCCACCAAAAAAGAAATAAAATATCAAAATCATAATTTCTTTTCCATTTTATATCAGAGATACATGGCACAACTATTATACAAAATCTAAACATTTAGAATAGTTTGATAAATGGCACATAGTAGAATTATGTCAACTTTTTATCCCATTGTACATATTATGAATAATGGTGATTTTATGGACCTTTTGTTTCTTTAAACATAGCTATGAAAATTTGTATATTGGTGTTATTTTTTTTCTCGATTGAGAAAGTTTTTATTTCTGATGTGGAATTTTATTTTTTTGTAAAAAATCATTTTATTCAGGGCTCATACAGCTCTCATCACAAGTCACACATACATCCACTATAATCAAAGCACCTTTGTACAGTTGTTGCTCTCATCATGTTCAAAACATTTTCTTTCTAATTAAGCCCTAGATATTGGGTCCTCATATTTCCCCTCCCTCCCCATTCCCACTTCCTCATTAACCGATGATAACTTATGAGTTAGTATTATTTTGTCAAATCACATACTGCCTGATGTCTCCCTTCACCCACTTCTCTATTGTACGTACCTCAGGGAGGTGGTTATATGTAGATCCTTAAAATTAGTTCCCCCATTCAACAACACCCTCCCTCCATCCTCCCAGTGTCACCACTCTCACCACAAGCCCTAAAGGGATCATCTGTCCTGGATTCCCAATGTTTCTGGTTCCTATTTGTACCAGGTGATACCACACATCTCCATATTAATTGATTACTAGTATCTGTACCTTGCATAATATATTCATAGTAATATGAACAAAATGCATTATTTCACTATCCTTTAAAAAATAATTGCCTGGGGTGCTCTTTAGTTTTGTGTGTGTGTGTGTGCCAACATGGCAACTGTAAGAAGATATGGATGGAGTCTAGCCTTCTCTTTTCCAGAAAACTTTTCAACATCCACAGCATATGCTTACCTAGTATTTCATAATTATCATTTGTAACAGTAATTCTTGGCAAATTATAACCAATCAAGTCCTTGTGCAACTATGCTTAAAATGAGACAGTCATCCCTAAATTCTCCCCACTGCCTGCCTCTGCTCTCATCCTGTCTCTTTTTCATCTCTACTCTTTCTCCTTCTCCTTCCCGCCTTATCCCAGAGTTATTAAATGTAAGTGTTCAATCCCTACTCTCCAGTATCTTGCTTGGAAGCAACCACATAATCGATACTAAATGTTTACTGCTGAATTAAAAGAACACAAATGGGATTTTCACTATTTTGGTTTTGATCACCCCTAAAGTCATGAAATGTGCAATACAAATTATGGGATGCAATGTTATAGTTATAATTAATTAATTTCTACAATAGTACAATTAAAATATCCCATGAGATATTAAAATCCAGTGTCATTAGAGAAGTATAACTATCTACCAGAATAATTTTTTTATGGAAGCATTACCTCAATTAGTGCTGAAAATAAAATGTGTGGCATAAGAAACATGGTTATCCCTACCATACAGATTATGAAGCAAATGAAAGAGAAATTGATCCAATGTGCACTTATGGCAAATGTTGAAATAAATTATGTCCAAAATACAAAAAATATATATTTCCTAAGATTATTTTGTTATAATAAACATGGCATTTTACAGTTGTCTTCTTATTCTATGAATTTTTAAATTCCGTCCAACAGAAGAAGAAATATTATAAGTCTTATCTACCAGGTTTAGTGAGATTGTCACTAAGAAATAGCTGGTCCTTAGTGCTTCCTTTATGGTGTAGGAATCTTTTTTATATTCACTCTCTGTGAACCCTATTTAGTTTCATTTTCCCATTCTTAATTAAAAATACACAAAGCTAAGAAAAACAAAACTAGGAAGGGGAGCATAACATGGATGGTCTTGCTCTATACAACTAGTAGGTATGAATGTTCATTCAGCACCACATATTTTTCTGGTTGCATTTAATTAATTTTGAGGATTGCATAGTTTTCTTGTATCATAGGTTTCAGTTTATCTTATTTTGTGTAAAATTTTCAGGTCATTTGTTAATATTACATTATGACAGTTTGATTGCTCATCTCATATATTCCCAGAATTTAAAGAATAGTTTGAAAGACAAACTGCAAATCCTCTTTGATTCTGAAAAGGAAAAGGTAAAATGTATTGCTCTAATAAATTCAATGCCTTTGAGTTGATTCAACTCCATATAGACCCACTATGACACAATTTGTCCTTGTGGACTTCTGAGATTATAGTTCTTTTTTTCCCACATCACTGCCCTGGTGGGAGTAGGAAGGCCATCCTTGTACAATTCTATATGGGAGAGGAAACCTTTATCTTTCTCCCGTAAGACAGCTGATGGTTTCATATTGCTCACCCTGTGATTAGCAACCCAATGTCCTACCTCTGCACTACCAAGCTTCTTCTAGTCACAAGACGACACCAAAAACAAAACAGTCATAAATGTTTGCAGAAATCATCCTGTTTTCTGAAATGTACCTTTATAGTTTTAACAATATAACTAAATATTAAACCGTGATAACCAAATCAAACTCACTTATATTGAGTCAATTTTGACTCATACTGACCCTAGAGGATTTAAAAGGCTGTACTTTCAAAAGACTCTTTTATAAGAGTGGAGAGCACTGTCTTTCTCCTATAGTGAACTGGTGGGTTTGAACTGGCTATCAAAGTCCCACCAATAACATCACTGTGTAATCTTTAAAAATATAACATAATCAGCATATTTACTAATCATTATTGAGTGCTTTAGACACAATTAGCTATTTTTGTTGATATAGGAATGGTATCTCTGTGGCCATTTTGATAGGCAAAGGAATACTCCAATTGGAGAGATGATAGACAATAGAAGTAATATGTTTTGATAATATATGCACAAGATGTTCCAGGAAGTACTGTTAGTAAGAAATTGCAATTTATGCTATGGGAGCATAGATAGTCAGGTACCCCTGAACCAGGCCATGACATTGTCAATCACCTCATCGGCATGATAAATTGGACAATGAGCAAAGAACCCCACATAAGGATTGATGCCCTCGAGTCATGGGACTGGCTAAGGGTATTGAAAGTACCATGGACTGTCAAAAGAAGAGACAAGTCTGTCTTTGTAGATTTGTAGACGACCAAAATGCTCCTTAGAAGCAAAGATGGCAAGACTTTGTTTCATATGCTTGGATGTGTCAAGGCTAAAGATTTCCCCCCATCTATGGGATCTCCTTTAACTCTCTGGGTGAAGTCTTCTGATGTGTGCAAGTGTTAGTAGTAGTCCTGGAAAAGATCCTGCGTAGTAGAGAGTGGCAAAGCTGTAAAGAATCAAATGGTAGGAAAACGCTCCTGAGATGAATTGATGATTGTGGGGATGGAGCAGGACCAGCATAGGTCTTGTTCGGTTGTACTTATGGTTACTATGATTCAGAATCGACTAGTGGACACCGAAGATAATGGCATCCTAATATTCGATTTTCTTGAGAAACAGTAAAGTGTCCATACATCTTTATATAAGTAAAAACAGCATTCATTCCAGTTCAAACATGTATGAATTGCCAAATATGTTTAAACATGGTCAATGGATGGATGTAGGCAAAGTTTCTCAGGGATGCATGTTTCTTATATTCATAGGAAAAAATGATCTTGAAATTAGGTTTAGCAGAATTTTTAACTAAGTTAAGAGGATAGTAAACTAATAATTGAAATTTTGCAATAGGTTTACGGGAATTCTGTACACATTAAGCAGCTTTTTTTAGTTGAACCAAGCATTTTATGGAAAGTCAACATGACCTCAAGATAAGGTAGAATAGAGAAGACTATTAGCATTGAAGAAACAGCAACTGATATCCAGACCTAGTAGAAGAAGATTATACAGTTACCATTGGTACAAAAGCTACTGAACTTTTGATAACACTTGGTTTGAAAGTTTCAATTTTAAGGGAATGTCTTTGCCCCAGTGAGCTTTTGGTTCAATAGGAGCTTAAATCAATGGAGCTACTGCAAAATGATGATCTTTCAATTAGTGACTCTATTGACATCATTGAAAGTAAGGAAGTTAATTATATGCTATGACACATTTCTAGGACAAGTCTTGGACTTTCCAATAGTATCCTGAGTGTAAGGTCTTACCAATCAGAAGTTTTTGAGAGGATCTTTTGGAAAAGTTAAGTTTAAGGCAGAGTAATCAAGTCAGAAGTTTATGATGATTATATTTTGGAATTGCAAAAAGGATTTGTTAATATATTTTCTCAAAGGGCACAAGAAAATCACTGGGACTTATTAAGGAAAAAAATACAAAAACTGGAAACTCCATTGGTTATTTAAAATGCCAGGACCTTTCTTGCAACACCACATATACCTACTGAAAATTTGAATGCAGCATAGGTGAATTTTTGTAGGAAAATTTACTCCAGGTACTCTAGCATACTAATTTTGTCCCTGTAGACATTTTTACTTCTAATACATAACAAATATTTTAAATAAACATCTGTTGAGTCACTGTAAAATACTAAAATTATCATTGTATATGATGTAAACAGTGTGGTAGTTACATAATATGGTATCAATTTGAGGGTTAAGATTTTATGGGGTGGAGTCTAGCCTGTCAATCCGAATATGGCCATTGAGGATTATGTGGGCATTAGTTTCTCCCGAGGATTCTGGGAACTCCTATATTTCCTCCTTGGAGGTGGAGACATTCTCTCAACTCACTCCCTGAGAGACATTTCTGACAAGAAGCCATTTGAAGCTCCTCTGATTCAGTCAGAGCCCTGGGAGCTAGAGAAGCCACTTGGAGACCTATGTGAACACTGTGATGCTTATGCCACCACTGGATCCGCAAGACTTCCCACCAATTGGCCCGTGATCTTTCTGCACTTGGTGTCATTGTGTGTGTTTCATGAGTTTCAAGAGGACTTGTACATTGGTATTGAACAAGTTGGCTAATACCAGGCTTATGGACTTCATCTGAACTGGACTGGGATGTGTTCTTACTATTCAATTACTCTTATGTAGAGAGCTCTTTCCTATACACAGATGAGTGTCTATGGATTTGTTTCTCTAGTCTACCCAGACTAAAAC
Organism: Nesogale talazaci; assembly: GCA_004026705.1. Classification (NCBI taxonomy): domain Eukaryota; kingdom Metazoa; phylum Chordata; class Mammalia; order Afrosoricida; family Tenrecidae; genus Nesogale; species Nesogale talazaci. Next base: position 28,333 of record PVJH01012690.1, read on the forward strand.
AATTATGCTTCCACGATATGGTTAATACTGATTCTTAGTAGTGGGGGGGTCTCAGTCACAATGATCCAGGGGAGCTGCAAAAGCAGATAGATACATGTTATTCTGGATTAGGAGAATATAGTACAAACGTTTTTAATTGAGAATGGAATGTTGAGTACTCCTTTTGTTTGTCTGTTTTTCCTGAAATAGCATTGGTAAGGTGAATACATTAGAGAAATTAAGACATAAATTAAAGGGTGTGGAATTCCTTATGAAAAATTTAAGCACATAAAAACAATCATTTTCAAAATGTATAGACCTAGATGGTGAATATATTAAGAAAACTAGCTTCACATTTTGGCATTTAGTGTTTAATAAGTATTTCTATGATTTTGTAGCAATATTTTTATTTAATTTTCTAGGAATGTATGTGTATTTACAGAAGAGATATATAGATAGATGATAGCTAGATAGATAGATGACAGATTGATAATGGAGCTTCAAAATATTTATACATCATTTTACAAATTTTGACTTACATTGTTTCCATGAAAGTTTGAAAAACCTTTTTGTAGGTAATAAATATGTGTAAAAGGAATATGCTGATAAGAAATAAGAATTTTTGAATTTCTATTTATGGACTCTAAGGGACACTTTGGTAACATTTGTGTTCACATTTTTGAGCCACTAATTTGTGTATAGAATATCTTATTTACATTTGATTTTCCCGAAATAGTTGAGAGTAATGATCATTTTGTTTCTAATATGTTTTAGTGACTTCTTCATCATATTTCAGGGAGGGGCCTGCATTGGGTCACAAAGAAAGCTTTAGCTTACTTGGTTTCAGCAAGAACAGATTTTGGAGCCATGGTTTAAAAAGCATGGCATTGGTTTTAGAATCTAAAATATATACTTATTGTAGTCATTCTGACAATTATCTTGGTTCTAATATGAATTTAATAATTTGGCAAAGTGATTCTCAATATTATATTATGGTACTGAATTAGATAAATTGAAAAAAAACATGGACTATAAAAGCATTTCCAATATGCAGTGTGTTCCAGTCAAACATATAGCTTTTTAGACTACATTTGTAATTGTAATGCTTAATATTGACAATATCTCAAGAGGATTTGAAAGAAAGGATGTTTCTTTGAGTATTAAGGTGCACTTTATCCAAGTGACAATATTTTCCATCACCTCATATTCCTGTGAAAGTTGGACATTGAATAAGGAAAGTAAATTAAGAATCAATGCAGTTGAGTTGTAATGCAAAAGAAGAATACAGAAGGTAGCATTGACTGCTAAAAGGATACACACAAAAAACAACACAAAACCACAAGAAAACTGTTTTGGAAAAAGTTTATGCAGAGTACTTCTTAGAGGAAAGGATGGAAGAGTTAGAGTTACATACTTTGGACTTGTCAGGAAAGAGTACTGCCTGGAGAAGGACATCATGTATTATAAAGTAAAGGGCTAGTGGGAAATGAAAAGCCTTCGAGAAGGTGGAATCCTACAGTGCCTGCCCCATGGGATCAAGCACAATTGTGAGGATGGTCTAGGAATGGGCAGTATCTCTTTCTGCGATTCATATCGGTGCTAGGGGTAGGAGCCGAGTTGATGGTACTTTACAACAATAACAATGATGACAATGACAACAGCAGCATGAGTGGATATGTGCCTAGAGCTGGAAACACAGGTGTAAGGAAGAGTGAGAACATGCTCACCAAATATATACTGGTTTTACAGGTAACATTTGTACATGCGTCTTCATCTTTGATGCAAATATGTCCCTGAGGTAGTAATGCATCCTGGAGGCAAAGTTATGTGAGGTTCTTAGACACACCAAATGTATGTGAAGATTTGAGACTCATATCTGACCTCATCTGGCTTCTCCATTGACACAGCCCAGAGGTCAGACTTGCCTCCAAGTTCCATCCTCCCTGACCTTATTCTGACACATATTGTTCCTCGCCATCCCTCTAATTTCCCTACACTCTGCTTTTCATTTGAGGTCAATAATTTATTTCAGTGGCCAAGAAGTATTCACCAACAATGCTCAAAATTATTAAGTTTATTGGGGAAGTTAACTGCTTACAATTTAAGTGAGAAATACTCAGGAAAACAATGTTCAGACAGGACCATTTTTTTCCTTACCATGCCCAAGACAAATTTCTTTCTGGCTCTCAGACTCTTGAGCTGGCCTCTGGCCGGCTCAGGAAATGTTACAAAGCTCTTAGAGGGCTACTAATACATGGCCAAAGGGCCTGCCACTACCTGTAAGTGCCCCATTGCAGCTCTGAGGACTGGAACATCCAACCTGCCTTCTCGTGTTCTACCTGGTTCTGCCGTGTTCTTCTCTGGTTCTGCAGTTTCTCTGTAATCCAAGCTGTCTTTTGTATAAACGAGCTCCATTATGAAGGAATCACAAGGTTCAAAGGGTGACTTATCCTCTGGCTCTTTCATCCTCCTGGTGTTGACATTCCCCATTTCCTGCTTCTGAGATGGGTTCATTTTATAAAATCCAGCACAATGACAAAGATAATTAATTCTGTTCAAATGAACTCAAAGATGAGTCACAATCTAATTACTGTCATCCCCGACCTTCACCGAGACCCATCAGGAAAATGAAGATCATTTGTTGGCAGTAACAAAGGCAATGTAAACAAGAGACATAGCAATAATTCTCTGCATTGCACAAGTAGCTTGAGGGAAGGAATGACTGGGCCTAGGGAATAAGGACTATAGTCTCAGGGAACATAAATGTCATTCAACATCACATTGTCCATAGAGACAATGTTCTGCATCTTATTTTGGTCACGGAGAATTGTGATAACTAGAGCTCTTAAGAAGCCATATAAGGTGCAGTCATTGGTCTCTCCTCTTTTAAGAGAATGAGAGATAGAAATTGATTCGTATAATCATTTATTCCAATAAACTAATGTGGCACATGAACATCTTTCTCCAAGACTCCAAGAATTAATGGCACTTACTTAGCTAACTACTAAGAATTGATATTCAATGGATCACACTAGGAGGTCCTGGATAGGGTAGAAATAAAATATCCCAAACTCTAAAAGACATCAGACTTCATTGGAAGTGAAGGAGACTGTTGAAACCACTGAGATGACGGCCTTTAGTCATGCTGTAGATCTGAAAATGAACTCACCTTAATAACTCAGTGTACAACAAAGCAATTGATGAGGTATGTGGGGAACTATCATAACATGAAAGTTAAAAAACATAGAGCAATCAACCATCAGAGACCAAAAGGGAAGCATTTACCCATGGACCAAATCAGAAGTATAAAAGAAACATGGGAAGGAAGTGGTAGACATGATGTTACAATGAGGATATTGCAATGAATGGAATAAAATAAAATACATCTGAGATAATGAATGTAAAACTGATGGTTTTCTGCAAACCTTCACCCAATTTATAATAAAACTTGAGGGGAGAATGTGGCACTTACAGTATATGATCTCACACACAGAGCTTGACCTAGAACTATTATTGCTCTTGCAAATTTGATAAGCTACAAAAAGAAACATGACATCAACAGTGACTGACAGAAATTCAAGCTGGATTCAGAAGAGAATATAGTCCTAATGATATTATTGGTTATGTCAGATGAGTCTTGATTGAACATAGAAATACCAGAATGATGTTTATCTGTATTCGGTTTACTATAATAAGGTATTTGGCCTTGTAGTTTACAGAAAATTATTGATAACATTTTGAAGGATGGAAATTCCATAAAACTGAATTATACTCATGAAGAACATATACACAGACCCAGAGCCAGTCATTTAACTAGGGTAAGGGTACACTGCAAGATCCAAAATCTTTAAAGGTTGAATCAGAGTTGTGTCATTTTTCAGTCCACACATTGATCAACTAGCCTAAGAACCCAGAATCTATGAATAGGAACACAGCATCAAAATTGAAGGAAGACTCATTAATAACCTATTAGAAGCTGGTGACACAGTTTCCTTGCTGAAAGTGAAGCAGCCCGAAAAGGACTTATGTTAAAGATCAGAGATAATAACATTCATCTAGAAAATAAAACTCACAGAATAATGGACAATGTCATGATAAAAAGATAAAATAATATTTTCAAGGATTTCATTTCACATGGATCAGTAGCCAATACCTGTGGAAGCAGCATTGGACAAATCAAATTACTTATTGCATTGGGCAAATATGCTGTAAAAGGCCATTTTGAAATATTGAAAAAACAAAGCTATCACCTTGAGGGTTGAGGTGTACCTACCCAAGCAGAGAATTTTCATTTTAAAAACATTTTATTTTACATTGAATGAAAGTTTACAGAGAAAATACTTTTTCTTTTCATCAACTGATGTACATTTTGTCTCATTTCAATGACAGCTCTAATGACAATGTATAATTATCCCATTCCCTCCTTGAGTTTCCTGTTTCTAACCATTCATCTTTTCTAGCCATTATGAAATTTGTCTTGAGTAAATGCTGATCTTTTGATGTCTCATGGTTGTTTATTTTAAGTAGCACCTAACTTCTCTATGTTTACCCCTTTATAGACTGCCCATGGTTTGGATGAATATTGAGCCACAGGGAAGAAGCCAGAAATTTAAAGGGTAAATAAAGCTCATTGTTGTTAGTTCATAGGTCACTGATTTAAAGCTAACAAATTAACACTGAAGAACAACATATACCTCTACAATAGTCTATGAAAGCTTACTGCTTATGTATTCATTAAAATTTAAAATTATAGAACATTTCTAACAGTAAGCTGAGCTGAGTTATAAAATTTGAGTAATACTTTTTAGCATGCAGTTAGGAAGTAGTAGAATATATCAGGGAGGGGAAGAAATGCATAAGAGGGCTTAACTAGATGAGAAGTGGTAAGAAATTCATTTCTGAGAAATAACCATTGACTTTATATTTTAAACTATTTTGATTGTCTCCTAAAGAGAGTGAAGATATTTCAATATGAGGCACAATCAAGTTAGACTTCAATTGTAAAAAAAAGTTATGACATATTCTATACATAATAACTATATTTCAAAAGTCTTCCCTCTAAAAATATGTCTTGACCACTGGTCTCATCAATTTTCCTTAATAACGTATGTTACCTGGAAATGTAATTCTCTGATATAACTTTGACTTCCTTCTAGAGACATATATTTCCACTTCTTCTTTTTGTTATTTTTCCACTTGTCTTTCTTGGAACTCTAATTTAGTCCCACATGATTTTACCTCTCGGTTCAGTAGTATCATAGCAATTGCTCATACAGATTGAAATTATGCATTGAATCAAGAATTGATTCTTTCAAATTAGTCTAAGTGAAAGAAAACACTCTAAATACAAGGTAACCCAACTTATAAAGTAATACATATATGTATATATGTTCTCCAAATAAGTAGAAACCTTAACAGACAACTGTGAAGATAACAGAGAACATAGGAAGCATGTTTCTTTTATACTTACAGGCTTCATAGCATAAAACTTACATGGGGAATTTTAGGCTTTTATAAGGAGCAAATATGTAAAAATTCTCATTTTCCTTCACACTTTACACAGTTATGTGGAATTTAGAGCCATAGCTTTTGTTTTTTCTCTACTATTTTATTTCTCATACTTTACCTTATTTTAAGGAGAAAATGCTCTGCTTTAAATCAGCTATTGAACAAACTACTTAAATTCCTCTGAAGAAAAAACCCAGTGACAACCTTAGAAGCACTCGCTCACCTATAACAATACTTTTAGAAGACATCTACCTGACCCACAAACTGGAAGAGATCCATATTTGTGCCAATTCCAGAGAAAAGTGATCCAACAGGTTATATGATTTATTCAAAAATATTATTAAAATGAGACACAAGTAGCATTATGTTAAGATAATTATTTAAATCATTTTGTTGAGGGCTCATACAACTCTTATCACTATCAATGCATACATCTATTGTATGCAAAATAAATGTACATTTGTACATTTATTACCATCATCATTTTCAAAGCATTTTCTTTCAACTTACGTCCTTGGCATTAGTTCCTCATATTTTTCCTCTCTCCCTACCTCCTTCCTTCATGAAACCTTGACAATTTATAAATTATTACCACTTTTTCATATTGTACACTGTCTGATGTCCATTCATCCACTTCACTGTTATCAATCCCAGGAAGGAGATTATATGTAGGTCCTTGTAATCTTCTCTCCCTTCCTCCACCCTTCAAGTATCAACACTCTCACCACTTGTCCTAAAGCAACCATCTGTCATGAATTCCCCATGTTTCCAGTTCCCATCTGTACCAACATACATCCTCTGATCTAGCTGGTTTTGTAAGGCAGAATTTGGATCGTGTGTAGGAAGGGGGAGCAATTAAGGACTAGAGAAAAGTTGCAGATTTCATTGTTGCTACACTGTGCCCTGTCTCATCTCCTCTTCGACCCTTCTGTAAGGCGTGTCACTTCACCTACAGATGGACTTTGCATTCCCAATCTGCACTCCCCTTCATGTATGATGACATAATTTTTAGTTCTTTGAATCCTGATATTTGATATATTAAATACCTCATAGTCACACAGGCTGGTGTGCTTCTTCCATGTGAACTTTGTTGCTTGTCAACTGGATGGCCAATTGTTTACTTTGAAGCCTTTAAGACCACAGGCCCTTTATCTTTTGATAGCTGGGCACTATCAGCTTTTTTCACAACTTTTACTTATGTGCACACTTGTCCACAGCAATCATATCAGGAAGGTGGGCACACAATGATGTAATTTTTTTGTTCTTTGATGCAAGATAACTGATCCCTTCAACACCTTGTGGTCACACACTCTGGTACGCTTCTATATGGGTTTTGTTGGTTCTAAACTACATGAACGCTTGTTTACTTTCAAGCCTTTAAGACCTCACATACTATATCTTTTGATAGCTGGGAATCATCAGCTTTCTTCACCACTTTTGCTTATGCACACATTTGTTGTCAGTGATAATGTAGGAAAGGTGAATATCATGGAATGCCAGTTTAATAAAATGAAGTGTTCTTGCATTGAGGAAGTACTTAAGTGGAGATTAAATATCCTACTGTCTTAATACTAACCCAATAAGTGTAGGCACGTAAATTTATTTCCCTATCATCATATATAAATATATTTACCTATGTACATGCCTGTATTTAGACTGCTATAAATGCCCTTTACCTCCTAGTTCTTTCCTCTATTTCCATTTACTTTCCTCTTTTCCCACTATCATGCTGAGCCTTCATTTGGGTACAGTAATTTCTCTTTGTTACATTACCCTTGATTAACCCCTATCATGCCTCTCATACCCACCTTCTCATTGATTTTGGATCACTTGTTGTTCCCTTATCCCTGGGTTGCTCAACACCACCTTTCTTTCCCCCACCTCCCCCAGACCCATCAGTCCCATTGTTTTTTTCCTCCAGACTGTTCATCCAGCTTATCTTAACTAAATAGACTTGCAGAGCTACTAAGATATACAAAAAAAGACATCTTAAGATCAAACAACCCAAGGGGAAAAAAAAAAACGATGACCACAACAAAAATAGCAATGTTTAGAAAATATATAGAGATAAGAAAAAATTTAAAATGATAGTAAAAACAAAAGAAAAACCTATAAATAATTCAAGGTCTGTTCATTGACCTCCAGAAGTGTCCCCCGGTTGAGTCAGATGGGGTGCCACACTCTGACCCCTTGGCACTCCCTCAGGAATTCCATGCTCTGCTCCCCCTGCTGCTCTGCTTAGTGTTTTGCCATGGTGTGGTGGTGTCAGACAGGTTACAATTCTGACTCTGTGTCTCCATTGTTGTCCCCATAGGGCCTTGGGTCAGCCAGGGATGCTGTGTTTCATAGTGGGGCCGGCCATATGGACCTCTCTGTGCATTGGCTGTTCTGAGTGGGAATTTCTTCCTAAAGGTTCCGTGGGCCAGGATACACTCCACTCTCTCTTCCTTTCCCTTATTTGCTCTTATGTGCTCTGTCCAGACATATCCATCTGTGAGCTGCAGTTTCAGTGCTGTCTTCCAAAGCAAACTCCCCTGGGGGTGGGGGGGCGGGGGATGGGACAGGCAGCTTCTCATGTAGTTAGGAAATTGGGGTTGTTCCTCAGACCCCTCCACTGGCTCCCTAATCCATGCTGTCATGCTGCATTCACATCCTGGAACACAGGGTTTAAGTTTGATCCCTCTTTCTCTGTGGACACGCGCCCCTTGGGTGGTTTAGAGCCCTATTCCCCCTCTACTCATCACCATCTACGCCGCCCCTCCTCAGCTGGCTACAATAAGTAGCCCTGAATTTGTTCTAGCCCCTGACATACTACCTCAGCCTCCTGGGAATTTCTGCATAGAGTAGCTTTTTCCTTATGCCTCTTTTGCATTTTTTAAAACTTACCTCATATAACTCATATGTGTCCTTGTGTGCTCAGATTACTTAGTATAATTTCCTGCAGTTCTTCCAATGTGACAATGTGCTTCAAGCATTCATCACTGTTTTTTCAGAGAAGCATAGTACTCCATTTTATGTATGTACCACAACTTTTTAATCCATTTGTCAGTTGATGGAAATGTGGGTTGTTTCCAACTCCTTGGAATTGTGGACTGTGCTGCAATGAACACTGGAACAAAGGTGTCTGGCCATGGTTTTGTTCTTGCCTTTTCTTTGTATATGCCGAGTAGTTGGATTGCTGAGTCAGATGGTAGCTCAATTTCCATCTGTTTTAGATATCTCCAAATAGACTTCCATATGGTTACACATACCTATAGTTCCATCAACAGTGGATGAGAGAGTCTGTCTCCCTGCAGCCCCTACAGCACTTGTTGCTTTCTGATTTTTTGAATTGTGCTATTTTTGAGGGTATTAGTTGGTAGCTCAGTTTTGTTTTAATTTGCGTTTCTCTTATGGCTAATAATCAGGAACATTTTCTCACATGTGCATTAGACATTCAGATTTCTGTCTCTGTGAAACTTCTGTTCAGGTCCTTTGCCCAGCTCCTCAGTGGGCAGTTAGTTTTGCTCTTTTTGGAAGGTATCCGCGTATTGTAGATTTTAGTAGTAAGATATTGCTAAAGATGTTTTGCAGCCCGTGCGCTTTCTTTTTACTCTCTTGGAGAATTCTTTTCAAGTTCACATGTGTTTCATCTTCGGTATATCCTACTTGTCAGTTTGTGAGCCTCCTCTGTGTCTGTGTCCTCCCCTATTTCTGATAACCTATGTATTTATTCCCTGTGCCAAAGTACTCAGGTTGGTCCCAATTCCCTCATTGATAGCCCTAATAGTTTTGTGTTTTAGCTCGAGATCTGTGATCCACTTTTATTTTATTCTTGCAGATGGAGTGAGGTAAGATTCTTGCTTCATTTTTCTGCAGATATTCATTTTTTTTTCTTGCACCACTTGTTGCAGAGGGCATCTGCTTCCTGTGTAATATTTTTGGGGACCTTATCAAAGATCAGTTTCTTTATGCTGATTATTTCATTTCTGAGTTTAAGTTCCTTTCCATTGTTCTGAGTATCTACCATTATACCAATACCATGAAGTTTTGATCACTGTGGCTGTATAATATGTGCTAAAGTCAGGCAAACCAAGCCCTCCCACTGTGTCCTTTTTCTTGTGGAGTTCTCTGCAATGTTGGGCTTTTTCGTTCTCTATATGGAGTTGTTAATAAATTTTTTCCATTTATTTGAAGAAAAATTGCGGTAGCTGTATTGGAATTGCCTTCAGCTCATATAGTGCTTTGGGTAGAACTGACATCTTTACTATATTGAGTCTTCAGATCCACAAGCATAGGATATTCTTCTATTGGTTCTGGTCAATCTTAGTTTCTTGTAATAGTGTCCTGTAATTTATCATCCACAAATATCAATAGTTTTGCCTCTTCCTTTCCCAGACAAATGCATTTGATCTCTTTTCTTTGCTTGATGGTGTTATTTACAGCCTCTAGTTTGATCTTAAATAGGAGTGGGGGAAAGCGACATCCTTGCCTGGTACCCTTTTTCAATGAGATTATGTTATTCTTTTCTCCATTGACCACCACATTGGCTATTGGTATTTTACATATAGCTTGTATTGTCTTGAGGCATTTTTCTTCCATTCCCATCTTCCTCTGTGTCTTAAACAGGAATTGGTGTTGGATGTTGTCAAATGCTTTTTCTGCATTTTTGATATTATCATTTGGTTTTTATAGCTTTTTCATTTCAATATGGCAAATGATACTAATGGGATTTTATATGCTGAACCATCCTTGCATCCCAGGTATGAACCCCACTTGGTCATGGTGAATTATTTCTTTTACATGTTTTTGTATTCTATTGGCCAGTCTTTTATCTTATTTGCATCAATGATCATTAGGTATATTGGTCTGGAGTTCTCAATTCTTGTGGGATCCCTGCCCAGTTTCGGTATCGATGTTATACTGGTTGAATCAGAGTTTGGGAGTTTATAATCTCTTTCTATGTTTTGGAAGATTTTGTATAGGATTGGTGCCTCTTCTTCCTGAATGCTTGGTAGAGTTCTCCTGTAAAAGTGCAGGGGATTTTTTTGTTGTTGTTGGTAATCTCTTGATAAGCTTGTTTATTTCCTTTATTGTTATGGATCTGTTGTGATTCTTGACCTCCATCAGAGATAATCTAGGGAGGCTCTATTTTCCCCAAGAATTTGTCCATGTCTTTCAAATTGTTGAATTCAAAGGAGTACAGTTCTTCATATCACTGGGTAATTATCCTTTTTATTTCAGTAGGGTCAGTTGTGATGTCCCCTCTTTCTTCCCTCATTCTTGCTATTAAATTTTGTTCCCTCCTCACTTTGGTTACTTTGCCAGTGGTTTGTTGATCCTGTTAATTCTTTCAAGGAACTAACTTTTAGTTCCATTGGCTTTTTCCATTGTTTTCTTTTTTCCCTCTCTTGAATTTCAGTCCTAAATTTTATTATTTCTTTTCTTTTGCTATTAGTAGGATTGTCCTGCTGACTCTGCTCTAGTAATTGTTAAGTTTGTGCTGGAATATCAGTTTTGAGACTCTCTACCTTTTTCAGGTGTGCATATATTGCTATGAAAGTTCCTCTGGTAACTAACTGCCTTTGATGTGTCCCATAAGTTTTAGTATGTTGTGTCTTCAGTCTCGATCGCTTCTAGAATTTTCTAATTTCATCCCTAATCTCGGCCAGTATGCACTTCATTTGCATTAGAGAGTGACTCATCCTATAATGATTAGCTTTTTTTCATCTTCCTTTTGTTTATTTCATCTTATGGCACAGTGGTCAGAGAGAAAGCTCTTTACTATAGCAGTGTGCTTTAATTTATGTAGATTCACCTTATGCCACAAAATGTGGTCAATTTTCGAATATGTGCTGTGGCAGTCATGTGCTTATGTTAATTTTATGATTGAAATGTAGGGGTGGAGTCTAGCCTGTTAATCTGGAGATAGCCTTTGAGTAGCCAATGAGGCCTCTGTGTGGGCATCGCTTCCAACTGAGACTCCTGGGAAATCTCACGATATTTCCCTCGTGAAGATGAGAAGCTATCTTCCCCAGTTGTTGGGATTTAGTTTAAGAGATGATTAATCATGGACAAGACAGCAGGCAGCGTTCAAGAAGCTAGAGAATCCGGCGGAGAGACCACACAGCTTTGCCCTGATGGAGCCAGACCTCTGAAGCTGAGGCAGCCAGATGGAGACCTCTGCCAGTGATGAGTTGCTTCTGCTGTTGATGGACCCTGAGCCCTGGAGGCGAGAAGCCCTGTCAGCACCGGGATTCTGCACCCACTGACCTATGACTTCATGACTTGGAAGAAGTCTTTATAGATTGATTTTGGCCATATGGGTTAATATCGGACTTATAACTTTGAACTGAACTGGGCTGTGATGCTTTCTCCATGTCCCATTCCTTTTGTATATAAACCCATTCCTTATATCAATATGCATGTCCTTGAATTTGTTCCTCTAGTCTACCCAGACTAACACATTATGGTACCTGAGGAGTGGGGTACTAGAGGAACAAACCATAAGATGGAAAGGAGAAGCTTGTTTGACTTGTGCCTCGTGGTATTGTTACTTCTTTGGCTAGACAGAAGTCAGATATGTCCTTGGAGTTTATTGAGTTATTTTCTGGAAACAATATGGAAAGTTAAAGTTTTGATTACTTTATTTGGATACTCTCTTTGGTTATTTCTATGTAAAATGAATACTGTTAATGTATATCTTGAGCTAAGGGACAAAACTGCCTTTTAAATGTCTCAGAACCTGTCCTGCTAAAGGAGAATGGTAAGAAGGTAAGAATGCCTGACCATTAAAGGAGGGATCAGTTTTGATGCCTTTTGAGACCTAATTCAATGTTTCTGTGTAAACAGTAGTTTAGATAATGGAATAGATAAGCATAATAAGTATTCACCTTGACTGTTTTAAGAATTAAGTTTGATTTCTGACTATGCTGCTTATACTGATTTCTTATGCCTGTTATTGTAAATATAAGGATGCATAGAAATGTTTATGGGCAAGTATGTAAAAGAGTTTGCAAAAGAATTTACCTCAAGCCAAGCATTGACCTCTAGAAGGTTTAGGACTTAGAGTCAAAGTCATCTCTAAAGTGATTAACCCCACCTTGAGCTTAAATGGGGTTAGGCCACACCTGGAAAGACTTCTCTGAAGAAAGTAGCCCCACCCAGTCTTTGGGAGTACTCAGGATACTTGTAGTCTGAGAGAAGGTCAGATTGACTGATAAAGAAGGATAGAGTCAATTTCCTTGGAAAATTCTGACAAGTGATTGTCTTCAGAAGCAAAGGAATCTGGATCCATGAAGATAACTCCTCTCTGGGTCTGAATGTTAAAGGAAACTTGTGGCAGGATGAAATGCTTGTTAGGTGACCACTCAGATTTACTGCTTGTCGGTGAAAGCAGGAGAAATGTGGCAATAAAGAGCCGGGTTGACTTTGGCCACTGACACCCGGAGACTTGGTTCACAGGAAATAGAGGAGACGAGAGTGGGTTTACAGGTCTGAAATTCATGACCTAGCGTGAGAGCTAGGCGTGTTGAGAATTTGTTGGGTCCTTGGTCTAAAGGAAGGCAACCAATGGCCACCATGGTGAGGCTAAGTGGAAAAGCCCACATTGAGTTGACCAGAACCCGACCAAAGGAAGAGAAGCAATTTAAGTCTGTGAACTGGTGCATGTCATTGCTGACTTTATGGATGGCCTGTCCTGATTTGACTTTGCTAATGGATACACACTTGACGAGTTTCCAACTGGAATGAAGATTCTTCACATTTAAAGATATGATTATTTCCTCAGAGCACTGGGTTGGTGTAGGTGGGCAATATAGAAATTAGATACCCAAAATGGGGGAATGAAGGCATGAGGTGGTTTGGCTTGCAAACTCTTATAGGTGGTGGAATATATATTCCTAGGATTATAGGATCAAAGTGTAGACATTTTGTAACTACAGTTGTAAGGAACAGGATATCTTTTGTTTTGTTCACTTATGGAATTTTATTTTTAAATGATGGTGACACATGTTGAATTGTATGCATTTTAGTTTTATCCTGTTATGTATAGAAATTATTTTATTGTTTATTTGAGGGTTACATATGGTTACAGGGTTATGTGAAAGTATAAAATTAACAAGGGGTGGTCTGTGGCAGTCATGTGCTTATGTTAATTTTATGATTGAAATGTAGGGATGGAGTCTAGCCTGTTAACCTGGAGATAGCCACTGAGTAGCCAATGAGTCCTCTGTGTGGGCATGGCTTTCTCCTGAGACTTCTGGGAAATCTCGCGATATTTCCCTCGTGAAGATGAGAAGCTATCTTCCCCAGTTGTTGGGAGTTAGTTTCAGAGATGCTTAATCATGGACAAGACAAGCTGGCTGCGTCCGAGAAGCTGGAGGAGCCAGCAGAGAGACCACATAGCTTTGCTCTGATAGAGCCAGACCTCTGAAGCTGGGGCAGCCAGATGGAGACCTCTGCCACTGATGAGTTGCTTCTGCTGTTGATGGATCTTGAGCCCTGGAGGCGAGGTACCCTGCCAGCACTGGGACTCTGCACCCACTGACTGTGACTTCGTGAGTCGGAAGGAGACTTTATAGACTGATTTCAGGCATATGGGATAATATCGGATGTATGACTTTGAATTGGACTTGGCTGGGATGTTTTCTCCATGTCCCATTCCTTTTGTATATAAACCCTTTCCTTATATAGATATGCATGTCCTTGAATTTGTTCCTCTATTCTACCTGGACTAACACATATGCCTTGCAGACTTTAAAAGAATGTGATTCTTTGTGTGCATTTGGATGAAAAGCTCTATAGATATCTATCAAGTCAAATTGTCTAATTGTACTTTTTAGATCTCTTACTTCCTTGGTGAGTTTTTTCCCCCTTGTGATCTACCTTTCTCAGAGAGTGGTGTATTGAAGTCACCCACTCTAATTGTTGAGGCTGTGATTTCTTTTTTCATATTTTGGAATGTATGCTTGATGTACTCAGGGGGTTTCTCATTCAGAGAATATATGCTTAAAGTGCTTATTGGTTCTTTGTTTATCATCCCCTTGAGCATTATATAGTATCCGTCCTTATCTCTTTTTATGGTTTGCAATTTGAAGTCAATTATATCTGAGCTTATAATTGTTACCCCTGCACTTTTTTGAATTGTTGTTTGTTTGGTATGCCTTTCTCTAGCCTTTGATTCTCAACCTATTTTTACCTATAGTCTTGAGATGTGTCTCCTGTAGGCAGCAGATTGATGGGCTGTGTTTTCTAAACCAGTCTGCTAGCCTCAGTCTTTCAATGCCTGAGTTCAGACCATGATATTTAGGGTTATCATCTCTATCTGAGGAATATGTGATGTCATTGTATAACTTTTGTGATGGGTTTTTCCCTACCTCCCTTTCTTTTCCGTGTGTTGTACATGGGCATGTGAGGGCTGATCATTTTTTACTTCTTTTTATCCTTAAGCCAATTCTATATTTGGCTGTTTGGGCTATATTTGAGCTGTTTTCTCTTTGTTGCCCCTCTAGATGAGGTCCTTCTATGTGGCAGTCTCTTATTTATGTGTGATGAGTGCTATTTTTTCGCCCATACTGGGTCAACAAGGATCTTTTTTAGTGCTGAGTTTCTTCTAATGCATTTTGTCAGTTTTTCCTTGTGTGGAAAAACTTTTACTTCTCCATCTATATTGATAGATAATTTGGCTGGATAGAGTATTCTTGAGTTTGAGCTATTTTTCTTCAACTTTTGGAGTATAATACTCCATTCTCTCCTCTTTTTCATAGTGTCTGCTTATATGTTTGAACATATTCTTATTTGAGAAACTTTATATATGATTTCTTGTTTTTCCCTAGTTGCTCTCATGATTTTTCTCCTTTGCTTCAAAGTTTGATATTTTAGCTATTATGTGTCTTGTGACTTCTTAGAATTTAGTATAGCTGGTGTTCTTTCAACCTCCTGAATGTTTGCCTAATTTTCATTCACTAAACTGGAGAATTTTCGCTCCAAGAATTTTCTGAGTGTTGTTGCAGGTGACTTCTCTGTTGTGTGTCTTCCTCTGGTAATCCAATTTCTCTGATGTTGCTCCTCTTTATAGCATCAGACATAGCTCTTACAGTTTCTTCAGTTTCTCTGATGATCTCAATAGATTTTTGTTCATGTTTGTTAAAGTCTGCTTGGCTATACTGTAGGTCACTGGTGTGGTTTTCTGCTTCCTCCAGTTGATTCACGAAGTCCATGAGTCTGCTCTTGGTTTTTGTTAGCTCATGCCTAAGTGCTTGTATTTCCCTTTAATGTATTGACTTTATTTCTTCTATCATTTCATCTTTTTTTCTGTATTGTTTCTCTCTTATCCTGTATGACTCCAAGCAGCACTCTGAAACTTTCTTTCTAAGGAATATCAACATCTGCTTTTTCTATGCATGTCATTAGGTTCAGGGCATCTTCTGCCATTGCTTTTTGTTTCTCCTGTTTTCCATTGAGGCTGTTAATGCTGATTGCTGTTTGTCTTGCGTTGCTTTAGAGAAACCAGGTGCCATTTTCCAGGGTGTCAAAGAGCAATGGCTCTTTCTGGGAGACTCATAGGAATGCATCTTTGAACTTCCTGTGCTAATTTCACTATGAAATTGGTCTACCATTTTATCCTCCTGTGGCTTCGCTCTTTATCTAACCAACCAGTATTCATTTATTTGGTAGGCAATTTGGATGGTCCTCTAAGGGGACACTGGTTGGATTATTGTGGGCTTATAAGGATGGTGCTGCAGTGTGTGATCTTACTATCAACTGTGATTGTGTAGCCCACAGCATCTTCAGGTACCACAGGAGGTGTGCGTGGGTGCCTGCTGCAAGGTGAGTGCTACAGAAGGCTGGGGGATTGTTTGTGTAGGATGCTAAGAATGGTGGGTGGAATTGCCCTGATCAGGTAGAGAACTGGAGAGTTTTGGTAGTGGTTCTCCTGGCATTGTGGAACATTGGTGAGTTTTGTCTGAACTGCCATAGGCCATGTGAGGCACTAAGGCAAGTGGAAGGAAGTTCCTACAGTTCAGGTGGGGTCACAGAGGAGAGATAAGAGCTCCCCCAGCCACACAGACAGGAATTTCCCAGAAAGTAGTTGGGCAGAATTTACCCAGGTGGAGGGTTAGTAAACTTCTCCAGCCTTGGTCTACACTGCACAGGGTGGAACTCTCCCAGCTAATTGTAGTAGGTATAACTGCCCTAGGCTAAGGGGAATGATCTGAAGGACCACAATGGTATGTGAGAGAAAATGGAAGAGACTAAGAAGAAAAACACCAAAGAATTATGCCCACTGAAACTGTGGAGGCATAGAAAGAAGAGAGGAAGCCAAAAGTAACTATATGGCTGATTCCTGAGCCTTCACCTTGGGGCTACAAGGGTTTAATCTCTGCCCCAACTGGCATCAAGGTGTGTCTCTCTTTGGATAAAGCCACTGTGCCAGCTTCAATAATCCCATCTCTGGTGGAGATAGTGGCAGGGCTGAGGTCAAATCCTAGCCAGTCTTCACTTTCATCAGCCCAAAGTGCGCAGCCAATCAAAACCTTGTGGATCTGTACCTACTTATCTTTATGATGCTCCTCCTGTGATCTGGTAGAGTTGAAGCTCACTCTTAGTAACTCTCCTGGAATGATTTCTCATGTTAAGATGCTTTTAAAAGGGTTGCAACAGTATGTAGACAGGGAACTGCCATTATTCAAACTGGGTTCAGAAGAGGATATGAGTGAAGTGATCTCATTAATGATTTATAATGGATCAGTTGAAGATCAAGAATATCAAAATAATGTCAACTGTGCTTTATCTACTAGGAAAGGACATTCAACTATGTACATAATAGCAAATTATGAATGACACTAACCAGAATGGGAAATGCGCATCACACAACTGTCTAGAACATATGCAGAACTAGATATGCATTTACTAACAATAGTCTCCTTGTCAAAAATCTAATACCTACTTTTAAATATATTTGCTACAATCTTAACTCAAAAGTACAAACAAGCTTTGAGGGCATTCTGCATAATTTTAAATCAGTAACGATATGTGACAGGGCTCTATTCTTTCACCATACTTATCCAGTCTGTATACTGAGCAAGAAACATAAAATCTTGACTATATGAAAAAAATGTGACATGAAGATTATAAAGAAGCTCATTCACCAAGTACCATATAGAAATCACACAACATTGTTGCTAAAAGTAAAGCATTTGATGACAAACAAGAACTTCAGAATGGATTACATCTCAACATAAAAATAGAAAACCATCACACTTTTTCCAATAAGCAATAGCACAATAAATTCAGAAAGTATTGAAATTATGCAAGGCTTAATTTTATTTGAATCAATAATCAAACTCACAGTCCAGGGATCAAATGAAGCATTCAACTGGAAAATTCTGCTTCCAAAGGCCCTTTTAAAAATGTGTAAAAAAAAGAAAGAAAGAAAGAAAAATTGTCATCTTGAGGATTAATGTTCACCTGACACAAGCAATAATGTTTTCATTTGCCTCAGATGTATTTGAAAACATTTGAATAAGGAAGACAAATGAAGAGCTGCTGTCTTTGAATTATGATGCTGTTTAAGAATACTTATGATCTTGTTTCTCTAGAACTACTCCTGGTATCAATTATTTTAGACAGTGTTCTCTAGAAAATAAGATCAGGACACTTATAATTATATAGATAGATCGATGGTGATGATAGATGATAAATAGATAGATGATAGATAGATAGATGATAGATTGATAAATAGATAGATAGATAGATAGATAGACACAGCATGAAGCAATGTAACAGCCAATTAGTGGACACAGCAGTAAAGGGGACTCAGTTTAACTCTTTTTCATTAAACAGTTAATATACTGTTTAAATTCCTTCAACTCATGAGGCTTCTAGGTCCAAATTCAAGGAAGCATTAAGTTGAGTCTTTCTTAGAGTAATGCAGACAGTCTGACCATAGACAGTAATCAGCAGGGTGGGTCACCAACAGTCAGCAGTACAAGAGCCTAGCGAAGCAGGCCCTGATGGAATATTGAATTCAAGCAATGCCTTGAAGGAACCTCAAACTCTAGCAACATGATCCATGGGTTGGCTGTCCCACAGGTAATGTAGCACACAAGTTGAAGCAAAGAACTAGCTAAAGCAGGTACATGCTGATCTGATCACTAGAGGATAAGACAGAATGGAGTGGGCCATGCAGAGTCATTTATCTCTTTGTCCCACAACCAAACTAAGGTCTTTTAATTCCACATGTTCCTATTGGCTGTGTTGGCACGATAAACCTGTCTATCACAGTGGTCATAATTAAAAGTGAGGAAACCAGCCAGGCCATTGCAATTTTTATGAGAACAATGATGACATGTTCTTAGGTTGTATCAAAGTATACTGAGAACAATGTATTTAAAATACACTATGTAAGAATATTTAACAAGGTATTGTATTTTCTGGTTGTTTGAAGTAGAAGGGAAAAAGAAATCAAGGGTGACTTGAATTAATAAAGTGGTGGTAGTATAATTATTCTTGAGATGCCACAGATAGCTGGAGGATTACCTGGCAAGAGAGGAGTTGAATCAGGTCACAATTGTACCTGATAATCTAAGGAATCAATCTGATTCTTCAGGGTTGATGACAAAGGGTAGTGAAAATCTAAAAATATACAAATGAGATGCTTGAACTAGAGGTATATTTTGGTACAGCGGTTTGGGGAATAATGTAGAATTGAAAGCCTGAGACCAAACCAAGAGGAATTATTTAAATAAAAGATTAGAAACTACTCCAGAAGAGGAATAATGAGAGAGATAAGAAATAGAAAAGCAACCACATGACAAGAATGCCTCAGAGGGTAAGTGGTTGTAGCTGTTGAATATTGCCAAGAATCTGAATATAACAGAGAAGGAAACCTACATTTTGAATGAACACAACTGTAATATTTATGAGCATGTACCAAAATCATTTCAGTGAAACAATGGCATCAAACCTGGAATAGAATGACCACAGGTGAAAATGGAAGATGTGGAAATTTGACAGCATCCCTCAAAACATTAGACTACAGAGAGGAAATCAGAAGGGGAAGTAACTCAATACAAATACATTGCTATTGCTTTCTTTAAAGCACACTGACTGACCACCAACTATGTGTCAGATACCTCAGTAGCCCTACCATTCAGCCAAAAGAGGAGAGACACAGTCTTCTGACTAGTCACATGTGCAATTTGCAATGAAGACATGGAAGTCAATAGAAATGTTTCTAAAATTAAAAACTGTACTTGCTGTATACATATGTACATTATATACATATATAAGGAAATGTCTAAAATATGTACATATCTAGAAATGTGCATTATATATTCATATGTTAGTTTTATGCAGCAGCTAAAAGCCAACTTTCTTTGTTCTTTATCTGTAAAGCAGAATCACACCTCCAATTCTTTTACGTGATTTAAATTTCTGACATACTCCTATGCAACCTGCTAGGACAGTGGTTCTCAACCTTCCAAATGCTGCAACCCTTTAATACAATTTCTCATGTTGTGGTGATTCTCCAGAAATAAAATTATTTCTGTTTCTACTTCATAACTGTAATTTTACTGCTATGAATTGGGTGACTCCTGTGAAAGGGTCATTAAACCCCCAAGGGGTTGTGACATGCAGGTTGAGAACCGCTGACCTAGGGAAGAGGAGTAGAGAAAAGAAAAAGAAAATTATATATAAGACTCATCTATGCTAGACTCTCAGAGATAATCCTCTTTTTAAAAAAATCAACTGTGCCTTATAGCATAACATCTGTTATGGAAAACATCATATTCTAGTCTTTTGGATTACACAGGACGTACTCTTGGTTCACAGGAAATCGTGGTAGTCACGTTAGAACTTTGTTTCCCACAGACAAAATGAAAATAGCGATTCAAATTGTAATACACCCACTCAACAATTTTTAACCAATAGCTTATGAAATAAGCATCCTAACTAAATGCCAATTATTGGTATTTGGTTGCAATTGGCCAGTTACTTGTAACTTGTTACCTGAGAGTTTCATGTAGTGATATTTTTATGGAATTGAAAATTATGCAAAATATTCCCAAAACTATATTATTTAATGAGAATATCAGTGTAGTGAAAACTATATTATTTAATGAGGATGTTTACTGAAACATGATTACTCTAATTAGCATGTAGAAAATATCTTAATACAAAAATCTTGAAAGAGTTCATTTCTACTAAGAACAGCAAGTGATGCAGTGCTTAGAAGTGCTTAGTTACTTATCTTGGATCTTTTGCTTGATCTTTCTTTTTAATTCTATGTGGAACATCATGCCATGAGCTTAGCATATGAATGGTTTCTGCTAATTAATGACAAGATATATTATTTCAAGAAGATAGACATTACTCTGCACAAAATCCCAGGAGTTTCAAACCATAAAGGAGTTGATCCAGGGCTCTACACTCTAGAGAAGGTAGTACATGAAACAAGCTGACTGCATGCATGAGAAATCTTGGCTAGTGCACCAAAAACCCTGTGCAGAAAAGGACCTCCTAGTTAGTCAATCATCTGCATCCCTGACTGAGAATTCTGAATTTTTAAGTTTGGCCTCCATGTTGCGAGTTCTATATGTGAGCAATAACATATTGACCATGTATGTGTGGTTTATTAGGAAAACAGTTACTATCAATCCTCTTAATTATTAGATTGCTTATATTGAATCTAGTCAACTTTATATAATACATTTGGCCCACATTTAGAAAATAAATTTGGTCCCCCATGTTTGGAACAAATAGTTTAACTCAAAAAACTGATGATGGCACCTATTTTTCCTATTATTGTACACTATATATATATATAATCACAGTAAAATTTTCAAATATTGTTCCCCAAACAACAATGCACCAAATTGAAAACCTTTCTCTGTTTTAACTTATCTTGCAATATTTTGTCTATAGCTAATTTAACACTAATTGGCTATTTCATTTTTATATTAGTGTTTGCCTAATTATTATTTTCTCTGGTTCATTTAGTAAAATGTCAGTAACATGACAGATGGTTTGTTTCTTTTGCTGACCAGTGCATTTTCCACACCTTCAAAATCCATTGATAATGCAGAATAAAAAAAATCTGATCAATACAGACAAAATAGGTTATCTACTGTATGTGGGAAAAGGCATGTATTATTCTCATCATACAGTGATTCTATTATCAAAAGAACCTTTTGAGAATATCTTCCTCAGTACATGTACAGAAAGAAAAATAAATATGAAACAATGGTAATGAAGATTTATAGAAATAATTATGGACTTGTCACATCTTAAGTGACCAATAAATATGAGTGTATAATACATTATGCAATCTGTCCATGACTACACTCAATATATTTTGCTAAATAAATTATTTCATTAATAAAATACTTGGCAAAATAAATTATGGTAAGCTTGATGTTAAAAATAATTAATGGGGTACTGAGTTCTACCAGTCATAAATGTTTGTCAAACCTATATCTTTCACACACCCTGGTAATCAACAATTATCAAACAATATGGCACAGTTTCTATTTCTTTGTTTCTGTTTCGTGTAGGCTGAAATCAATCTTCCCACCTCTCTGGTTGCCCAATTGCTTGATTAATCTCTTTTATGTTGCAAAAGACCTTAACTCAAGACATACCCCATACTAATCATATGCATTGATATAAGAGAGACCCCATTCCCAAATGAGATTGTGGTTACAGGCATAGAAGTTCAGGCTTACAGCACTTATTTATTCAGGGCCACCATTCTGTGATTCCCCTCTGTCCCAAATATATGTTCTTTTCTTCTTCTCCTTCTCCTTCTTCTTCTTCTTGTTCTTCTTCCTCTCTTCCCTAAACCTAACACTAACACCAAATTTATGTTCTTACTGAATATGAAAAACATTCACCCATTATATAATACCCAAAGTCTTGAATTAACTCTAAATTCAAAATCACATTTTCTTTTTTTTTTTGGGGGGGTGGCATCACTGCTCTCTGGTGGTAGGAGTAGGAGGCCCAGCCCCACTGCTGGAATTGAACCTCCGTCCCAGTGGGCCGCAGTCCCACGCACAACCACTATGCCACCGGGGCTCAGCCCTAAAATCCCATTTTCTAAATCATCTAAATTAAATATGAGTAAGTTATTAGGCATATTCTAACCTGGGACACAATTCTTCATCTTTGAATCTGTGAAATCTATATTACAAGTCCTCTTCTTCCAAAATATCAGGCCAAGATGGGCATAATATTGATATTTTCATTTCAAATTGGAAAAACTGGAGTGAAAGAAGTAATAATAGACACCAAGAGAACCCCATACCTAGCAGAACAAATTACATTAGATCCTGAGATTTGGGAATAATCTTGAGTTTCTTGAGAACAACTGTGCACTGACACAGCTTCCAGGTTCTGGGTCTTGGATGCACTCTGGACTCTGTATCACCTTTCAGGCTAAGGAGAAGTCAATTTTGTTCTCCCCGATTCAGGCAGTTCCATTCACCTAGTCCATCTAGGTGTGCCCCAAACCCACGGGTCTTATCAGATGCCATTTTTCAGTCCTTGTAGCATGGCAGCTCTATCCATCAGCATTCCTTCCTACCAGAGCACACCTTAAGGACAGTTTCACATTATGGAACTGAGTGAGGATGATCGAACCCTGAAACCTAGAAAGCCAGTCCTCACCTTTTGCGGTCAGAGTCTATGTCCCCACTCTTTAAAACCAAGAAGGTCCTCTTCTTATCCACTGGTCTCCACATCTTTGTATTGCTCCATGGCTGGTCCTTCTCTTTTCTTGGGAGATAAGAGACATAGCTCCTGGTCTGCTTGTTGCTATAGAATTTCAAGAGAACAGTCTTTCAATCTTACTTTTGTCCTTTTCAGTGTAAGATCATTGATTTTCTACTGTGGTAGTGGGTTAGACATGCATGTCAAAAACTTAATCTCTTTAACAAAAGTTAAATAGCTATGTTCTTGGCAAATATCCTAGGACAGGTTCCAGAAATTTCAGATTTTAAAAAATGTTTGAGAGCTCTTCCAGTTATAATTCTCCTTCATTCAATCACATCAAGCAATGTTGAATAGTTGCTACCATAGTTTCAATTCAGTTTTTTCTCCTTTAACTCCTTGATAGCTTCTTCTCTTCATTCCCCTCCTCCCCCACCCTGCCTTCTGGGAACCCTTATTTATTTTGCCATATCTTATACATCCAATATATTCATTCATGAACAGTTCTATTGTTCAGTCCCAAAGAGTGGGGTTATACAGTCATCTCTATTCTCCCCTCCTGTCCCTTAGCCTCAGGAAACCATGACTCCTCTTACTGTTTCTGAAGGGTTATCTATCTTGGCTTTCAGGCATCAAACACTCTAAAATAAAAAGATGAACCTATCTGACATGATTAATGAGGTTAAAAAAACCATAATAGCAAGGGGAGGAAATATTTAAGAACTTGAGGATAGTTATGTGGTTCATCAGTTGTTTACCCTGGATTTATCATTCCTTCTGTGTGATCCTTCTGAGAGGGACTGTATAATTATCTTACAGTTGGATTTTTGGGTCTCCACTATATTCATACTCCTTCACAGTGAATTGATGTGTTGTTTTTGACTTTTGATACTTTTGCTCGTCAACACCTCAAGATCACACAGACCGGTTTGCTTCTTTCATGTAGGCATTTTTGCTTCCCTGCTTGGTAGCCTCTTGTTTAATAACTAAAAGCTTTTAAGACCCCAGATACTATATATTTTCATAGCTAGGCATCAACCACTTTCTTCACCGCATTCTCTTATGCACCCATTTTATCTTCAGCAATTCTGTCAGGAAGTTCAGTATCATGCCATGCCACATAATTAGAACAAATTGTTCTTGTTTTGAGGTAATATTTAAGTACAGAGCCAAAGTTCAAAACAAATACACATATGTTTATATATTTACATATAGGTGTTTTTCTTCATTTTCCTTTTTCCTCTTGCTCTTCTTTCTCTGTGTACCCCCTATTCACCTCTCAGTAATTCCTCTCAGATACAATTTGATTGATCATACACAACTACAAAATCTGCACCATTATTACCATTAATTTTAGAACCCTGGCTATTCTGCGGTACCTGCTGTTATTGGCTCACCACTTACCCCTCTCACCTCCTTTCCTCCCACCCACCCTCCAAAACCATCCAAATTATAGGTATGAAATTTAATTTTTAGAAAGGCCAAGTTCTATATGTTACTCAAGAGTATAGCTATGTGGATTTAAAGTCTGCATTTCGCTTTATTCCTTCTTTGTGTTGTTTCTTCTATAACTATCTTATAAATACCTCCGTCATTGATTCTTGTGTGTTGATCAAATGATAATGTCTAAAATGTTACTAGATAAATGCAATAAAAATGGTATTTCTAAGTATACAAAGTCTAAATACTTGTGGCATTTTCCTTTATGTAAAGATTTAGGGACTTAACTTCTTTTCATGGAGGCTCTGCCATATTCAACGTGGGATCACTAGCTATGAGAGGAATACAGGACCACACAGCAATTTTTATGAATGGACAAATCTGAAATTGGCATAATTAATGACCAGAAACAGTTTAGGAGTTAAGTTAGAATGAAGCCACTTTTATCCACAAAGATACATGAAGCATGTAATCTCAGAGTGAGAGGAAGCATTGCCCCTACCCACATTCCGAAGCCACTGCCATAGAGTCAGTGCCATCACGTGGTGACCCTGTAAGACACAGTGAAACTGGGCCGTGTAACTCTCTCCTTAACACAGGAGTGGAAAGGCCCATATTCTCCCAGAGAGTTCATGTTTGGAACTCTTGACCTTATCAGTATAACCATTGACCCTCAGGTCTGGAATTTAATTAAGGAAGATAACAGAACTTACAAGTCAAAGTGTGTTGGCATGTATTAGAGTTATAAAAACAGAATAGAAGGAATAGTTAGTGAAAAAAGAGGGGCATATGATTCAAAGTACTGATAATTGGGGAAGGCATTGAGATAATCACTTCAAAATTTGAAAATTGAATGAATACATTTCTTTGAGATTTAAACTTTGAGAATAGAATGTGATAATGTGAACTTAATGTGCATTGCACAAAAGCCCGGTTTGGATTTTCTGGCTGCTGGATCAACTAAGGTATTAGCATCTCCAAAGATACAATAGGGCTCACTATTAGATAACAAGATCACGGATGATAGTAATTAAAGTTTTAACTGCTGATTGAAAGATCTGTAGTTAGAATCTACTGGCCATTCCTTAAGAAAAGGCTGACTGCTACTATAAAGATTTATTTTCTTGGGAACCTTGTTGGAAATTCTATTGTGTTCCATATGGTGCTTTGAGTCAGAAATGACTGGCTGACAACTGCTTTGGTTTCGGTGCTAGAAATATATATTGGAATCACTGAAGCAAATGTCTGAGCCACTGCGACATTGTGTAAGGATATAGAGTTTACCCTGTAAGAACCAAGTAAACCAAACCTACTAATAAAAGCATTCACACAGCGATGTCCCAGGCTGCTCTCAGTAAACATCAAAATCACTTCTTTCTATATGTGCAGATCTCATCCATCCATCCAGGGAAGCCTATTCCTTCTTTGCTTCTGATTTGAGGATATTTTGCCAATCTGAGAACCTTGTAGTGGTTATCTCTCATTGTTATTTATGGCTTTTGATAGTGATTTGGGAGAAAATTCTGGGCAGGATTGTAAAAATAATTATAAGTTATACAGCAGATACAGAAAACTAATATATTGATATTTTGGCCTTTGCCACATGTGCATTTTCCTTTCCTGGTGGGGTTTCCATAGGACTTGTTTACTCTTGGGTACTGAAAAGAGTTTAAATTTTTATCACGTGAAGTGAAAACCCTCGTTTGGTTTTTATAGGCCCTGTACTAAACCCATGTTGTTTCTTAAATAACACTGAACTTCACTTTTGCCATTTTCTAAATGCTATATATTTATGTAGCTATTTAGCTTCAAATATACTTTATAACTTAATAGAATAATTCAAATGTGAGCTGAAAGTAAGTAAAAAAATGTAGAACTGAGATATATTCTTTCTTAATTAAATATAAATATTTATATTAAGAAGAACTTAAATTATACATGAATTAGTTATAATTTAGACATATACTGGAATATTGAATCAAGAATATCTCTTGTTTATGTTTGTAATGTCAGAGAATAGGCACAGATCATATTGATATTTTTAAAAACATATTTAAATGGCATAACAGAGTTAAAACACTTTATCAAAAATTATCTTTAGAAGCTCTGCACTTAAAAGATATTTATATTGGGCTGAGCCCCGGTGGCGTAGTGGTTGTACGCGGGACTGCGGCCCACTAGGATGGAGGTTCAATTCCAGCAGTGGGGCTGGGCCTCCTACTCCCACCACCGGAGAGCAGTGATGCCAAAAAAAAAAAAAAAGATATTTATATTAAGATATATTCACACTAATGTATGCATGTATATCACAATTCCTGGAGTTGAAATGAACTTTTATTAGGAGATTATAATGTGAGGATGTGGCAGAAATAGGCCCTTTACATTTTTAAAACATGGAACACAGCTTCTGGGAGTCAATACAAATTATAATTGATTAGAACATCAAAGGAAAGTATTTTCAAACTATGTGTTTTAGGCACTGCATTTTATATTAAGTTCCAACTAGATATGACATTTAAAGCCGATGTGCAGCTCATTTATAGTGCACCTTTTAAATCCACATTAACCACCACACAATGCAACCTCTTAACTAGAGAATATGTCCTGAAAGCAAATGCAAAATGGAAGTTTGACTCAAAAAGAACTGATTAAGGAAAATTTAGACACTCAGTGGAGCATATAAAATTATGAAAGAAGGAACTAAATTTGAAATATTTGCAAAACGTATTATAAAGATATCTTATTCATTTATTTTTAATAAATAATTTTATTGGGGGCTCATACAACTCCCATCATGATCTATACATATGCCTATTGTATGCATACCACATTTGCACACTTGTTGCCATCATCACCCCCAAAACATCCTTCCTACACTTAGGCTTCCAGTATCAGCTCCCCATATTTACCCTTCCTCCCCACACCCCTCTACGATAAGACCTTAATAATTTACACATTGTTATTACTTTTTCATTTTGTACTCTGTCCAATGTGTCCCTTCACCCACTTCCAGGCTGCCCGTACTCCAGAGAGGTCATATGTAAATCCCTGCAATTCGTTAGCCCCTTCCACTCCACCCTTTCTCCACCTTCCTGGTATCACTACACCCACCACTGGTCCTAAAGGGATCATCTATTCTGAATTTCCCAGATTTCCAGCTCCAGTCTAGCTGGATTTGTAAGGTAGAATTGGGATCATGATAGTGGCGCGGGGGGGGGGGGGGGAGGGTGGTCCCCGCGAGGAGCATTTGAGAACAAAAGGAAAGTTGCATACCTCATTGTTGCCACACTGTACCTTGACTGGCTCCTCTCCTCCCTGGAGGTCACTTCACCTATTGATGGGCTTTGGGTCCCCACTCAGTACTCCCCCTCATCTATAATGATACAAGTTTTAGTTCTTTGATGCCTTACACCAGTTCCCTTCAACATCTCTATCTCGTAGACACACAGGTTGGTGTGCTTCTTCCATGTAGACTTTGTTGCTTCTAAGCTTGATGGCTGCTTGTTTACTTTCAAGCCTTTAAGACTCCAGACACTATATCTTTTTATGGCCAGCACCATCAACTGTCTTCACCACATTTGTGTATACACCCATTTTTTTTTATCTGTGATCATATCAGGGAGATGAACACACAATATTATGATTTTTAGTTCTTAAATCCTGATAACTGATCCCCTTGGCATCTCGTGGTCACAAAGACTGGTGTGCTTCTTTCATGTTGTCTTTGCTGCTACTCAGCTAGATGGCAGCTTGTTAACTTTCAAGCTTTTAAGACCCCAGATACTATATCTTTGGATAGCCGGGCACCATCCATTTTCTTCACAACCTTTGCTTATACACACACTTGTTTTCAGTGAACGTGCTGGAAAGGTGAGCATCATGGAATGCCAATTTAATAGAACGAAGTGTTCTTGCATGAGAAAGTACTTGAGTGGAGGTCAATGTCCATTTGCTGTCCTAATACTCACTGTATAAGTATATGCACGTTGACTGATTTCCCCATAGTCCTATATAAATATATCCACCTATGTACATGCCTGCATTTAGACCTCTATAAATGCCCACCCAGTTCTTTCCTCTATTTCCTTTTACTTTACTCCTGTCTCACTATCATGCTCAGCCTCCATTTGGATTTCAGTATTTTTTCTCTGTTACATTACTCTTGATCAATCCCTGTCAGGACTCTGACACCCACCCTTTCATTGATTTTGAATCACTTGTTGTTCCCTTTACCCTGGGTAAGTCAACACTACCGCATTTCCCCCTCCTCCCTATCCCCACCCCCACCTAGAACCATCATTCCTGTCATTTTCACCTCCAGAATTTTCATCCAGCCTATCTTATCTAGATAGACCTGCAGAGACAACAATATGTACAAAAAACACTGGCATCTTAAGGGTAAGCAACCAAAGAATCTAAAATGATGATAACAACAAAGGAACCTCAATGCCAAACCCCAATGTGTGTGTGTGTGTGTGTGTGTGTGTGTGCCTAAAATTATAGTTGTCAAAACAGTGACTACCGAAGGAATCTACTGGATAAATAAATTCAAAACAGACATCAGTCCAGAATATTAAGATGTCTAAGCCTTTTCATTCTTTTAATTTGTTTGTTTTTATTCCTAAGTGGTAATCTGGATAGATTTTCTCAAAGGACACAGGATATTCATGGGGACTTATTAGGAAGATTTTAGAAAACTGAAAGATGTAGTTGTGAGAAAAAGTTCAGGAAAGTTGTGCCGAGGTAGTTTTGTTTTCTTCTGATTGCCATTCTTGAACCTAATTCTTTGATGATAGTCTGGCTTTCCAATCAGAATTTTGTTGGGAAACCTTACCCTGTCTTCCCTCCAGCAGTTACCTGACCTTTTCTGATTTCTTTTTGTTCCAAAAATTTGAAATATATTTAAAGGGAATGCAATTTGACAATTTAATACCCCAAGATACTAAAACTGCTCTTTTTATCATGTCATAAATTGAAGAGCATGAAATTCCTCAGGGAAGAGATACAGATTGAAATACTGCTTTCAAAAAGGTATCTAGCTCTAGATTGAGAATATGCTAAGAAACAATATTTTTACTTTTGGATTTTTCTTTAATAAAATTTTATATTATTTCATCACAATATTTCCTGATTTTGCCTCAGAGGTAAAATTGTACGCTTATTATTTTACTTGAAAGGTCATTGCTGCTTTATAAAATGTGCATTTGTTTTCCTATCTCTAAGTATTTTGACTTCAATTTGTTATGATATGCCATACCACTTGACCGACACAATTAAATTATGTCACAGTATATGTAGCGAATTATTTGTTAATATCTAAATTCACTCTTCATATACAGATGTCATTTGGAGCTACCACAAAGAGGGTTATAACTAGCTAAACTATAATTCTATAATAGAAAGAACTGCCTGTGGGCTGCTCTAATTTCTCTTACATAATTTCTGTTCTTTTAAATAATTAAATTAAAATATGACATTGGCTAATGTTAATGTGAATGATTTGGCTATTTAGAAACTGAAATGATATTGCTAACATTTCTAAACCAGTAGGTGAAGTATTCATTGGTTCTATTAATAACAAAACAGTGTCGTGTGTATCTTTTATTAATTCAAGGAAATCATTTGGCTCTGAATATGTCTAATTGATGTGCTAGACCTCCCATGGGGCATGTTTGCTTTTATGCAGTTTGAAAAACCACTAAATTTTCTTTTACATATTTTATTAGGAATGTGGCTTAAGAATCATATTTGTCTGAATACAATAGTATGAATAGGCGGGTAATATGCTGAAGATTTAGCCCAGGGTCATTGTTAATGTTTAATTCATTTTTATGATTCATTATTTGCTTTTTTTTTCTTTGAAGGCTAAAAAAGTCCCTGATATTTTCAAGCAAAATGTTCTCCCAACCACTGATTTTTCAGCATCAAGAACTGTATCATCTTTTGAAAGCTATTTACTCAAAGAGTTAATTTCCACAAGAGAACTTTCAGCCACCCAGAGAGTTCCTTCTTCTACAGATGTTTCTTTTCCCACATATCTGAATTATGGTGTTCCCGTTCCAGCACAGTTCTTCTGGGACAGCACATCTGGATTATATATGACAATCCATACTTCAGTAGACACACAGACATTTATTTTTACTGGTCGATTAGAGGTGACCCCATTTATAATTCCTTGCTTATTGACATATTTTAGTTTCCATATACAATCTGTCATATTTGAGAACTATCAGGCTCTTGTTTTTCAACTATCACAATGAGTTTGGTAATTAGTGACATTCCAGAGGCTGATATTGAGTTAAACAGTCACTCATTACTCTCCCGTGGTTTCCTGATCACAAATTCTTCCACAAGTGTACCTCCAATTTTCTCTGTGGGGACTCAAAAAGCAATTGGAAAATATTCAGCTGTTTCCTTAATTTCGAAAGGAGAACACTGGAGATTTCTGAGCTTCTCAATGTCTCCCATTTCTCCTGCTAAGATAATTATACCAAAACAGGTAGCCATCTTAAACTTATCAACTCTGTACCAATTCAGTGCACAATCCTCCATTCCAAGTGAATATCAGATTATCATTGAAGTATCTGGCAACCAGAGACACACAAGCATCAAATCACAGGCTGCTGATTCTTTAAGTGAATTAGACCAAATATGTGCAACATGTTCTATGACTGAAATAAAATCCTCTTAAGAATTCTCAGATCAAGTTTTGTATAACAAACAGTTCCACTTTTATGAGACATTCTGGATGAACTTAGTGATATTAGCCAGCTGGTATGCACTGATTGGACCTCAAACTATCACTTCTGGGCATTCATTTTCCTTTTCTACTGAAATAACACAATCAATGGCATTCAAAGAACTTTCATCTTTATTTCCTTCTAACATGAACACAAGAAGAACAATTTTACACTCATTCTTACAAGAACCCATTACCCTATCACATAATTAGAATGGTAGTTTATGTTTGGATAAGATTTGTTTATCCATTGACCCTTCACAAACTATTTATCAGACTTGATGTATTATGGTTTGACTTCTAAATTGAACACTGGAGATTATTCAGCTTCACAACACATTTTAAAATTGTTGAAAATAGGACAATACAGTTTACCTGTGGAACGTACTGAAGTATTAATGAAGACATGTTGTTTGACAGGCAGGAAAACAAAGAATCCCTTAAGCCTTTCAAAATTCAATCAACTGGCAATTCTCAAGATTTTGAAATCAACTGACAAAGCCATTCAGATGTTACTTTAGACCACTATTTAGAAGCCATTCACTCAATTAATGTCAAATACAACCTATCACTATACCCATACTAGTCTTTTGTTTCAGAAGGAACATCCAATATGACTTTTAATTCAGTCTCATCAGTTCAATCACTTTCAATGCAGACAACTTTCCCCAAGTCTTCAATGAGGCCAGATTGGCCAACGTGTATAGATTATCTAAGCTTGACATGTGATTTAAGAGAAGTTGGAACTTTTTCATAATGGTCCACATGGGAACTTCAGACAAGAGTGCCTGATCAGGAAACATCTGCAAGCCAGACTCTTTCCATGACCAGCTCTCTTACTTCGTCTTCATTAGAGTCTATTTCTGGATGTGTCAGCTGATGATTTCTGGTGAGTTTCTCAGTGTTTCTTCAATAAGCTTTTAGAAATGAATTTCTTTTCACGGACTAAAGAAAGTCTTTCTGGTCACCAGGTGCTCTAAACAGTCTTATTGTAATCAGACTGGCAGCTTCAATGGAGATGGCACCTGCTGTTGTAGCTGACACAGGTGGTTGTTTGTTATGCACTGAGACAAAGGTTATCAGATCAATAAAAGAGTATGTTGGAGACAGCTATACTGCTGGTAAACAATCAGAAGCTGAACTTGTTCAATTCATTACAATGGATCTTTCAGGTTAGAAACAATTTTTATGATTCTCATTTCTTGAATGGCTTCTTTGACAAGTTAGAAAAATATATGAGCAACTTAAAAAAGTATTTGAGAAAATTCCATTATATCTTATCCCTATTATCTTTTAATTCCATATGCCATGAAGTTTTAAAAGCTCTTTCATAATATAATCTTTCTAATATTCTCTTCAAGACTTTATTTTAAGGGGAAAGATGAAGAAATTAAGGAGATGTTATTGGGTTTTTCTGTGTAACATTTTAAAGCTAATGCTTTAATACTTTCATTGCATATCTGTGGTTCTCAACATTCCTAATGCCATGATAATTTAATACAATTCCTCATGTTGTGGTGAACCCCAACCATAAAATTATTTTTATTGCTACTTCATAACTCTAATTGTGCTACTGTTTTGAATCATAATGTAAATTACCTGGTACGTAGGATGCATTTTCATTTTTACAAATAGAATATAATTAAAGCATAGTGATTAATCACAAATCAATATGTAATTCTATATTGTGAAATATTCATTTCTAAATAAAAATAAAGGACACTTTGTTTTAAAGTATGTTATAGCATGGGTAACAGTATTCCCGCTGGGTTACTCATATGTGAGTATAGCTGCATGTGGGAGGACCTCCTGGAGAGAGAGAGGAGTGGTGTCTCAGTTCCTAAGACCAAAGGGATCATGACCCACAAGTTGAGAACTTCTGTTTTGTTATGTATTCTTTGAGTTTCTCCTTGTTCTGAGAGACTCTTCCTTTGCCATCTATCTTAATGAATAATTTGGCAGGGTGGAGGATTTGGGGACTGACTTTTTCTTCTGTCAGCTTTAATAAGATATTATTGCACTCTGTCCTCCTCTTCATGGTATCTGCTGATAGACCTAAGCCTATTCTTACCTGAACACCACTGTAATTATCACTTTTGTATTCGCTTGCTGCTCTTAAACTATTTTCTTTTCCTTCAAATTTGAATAATTGATCTCTTTTATGCCTTAATGAGTTCTTCCTGGGGTTTAGTCTAATTGGTGTCCTATCTATTTGGACTGGGGTCGGACAGGCATTCCTGTGTATCAGGCAGCCCCCTGGACCAGGAAGCCCCTTGCACCTGAGCAGCCTACAAGAAGGAGATGAACAATCTGCTGAACTTTGTAACCCCTGTCTCTGTCATTTCACAGAACATATCTCCCCAAAGGAGCTCATCTCTCAGGGATGGGTCTGTCTAGTCTCTTCCCTCAGTGTTCCAGGAAGCAGGTCTGCGAAAGACAAGATGTACTCACAGACCATATCCTGACCCAGACCCTGCAACTGCAACATCAGAAAGCTTCTTTTTCCTTATCAGTACATATATCCTTGGCTCAAGTCCATTGCTTCACTGTAAGGTGCAGCTTCCTTGGCCTAACTCTTGGACCTCAGAACCCGCCGAGCAGCTCAAGATGCTTCAGTCCCTTTCTCTGCTGTCCCTTACCTTCCCAAAAGTCCTACCCTACCCCAATAAAGCCTTTCTTTACTTTTTGTTCCTAATTAAGATCTATCTCCTTTCTACAGCTCCTTCCCAACCTCTCACTATCTGTTTCCTATATGAGTGTCTGATTCTAATTCATTAAGGTAGAGAAGTTTACTTTCAGAAATTCCTTCGCTAATTTAGCTGTTAACTTCCTTATTGTGCTTTATTCTGGTAGACTAGTTACTCTAATCTTTTTTTCTTGTCATAGCACTTCTATCATCGTTCTCAGGTGTTCTTTGACCTCTTTGATTATCTTGTTTCACAGTTTTTCCTGTTTATTTAAGTCTGCCTAAGTATCTGGGTGTTGTTTGTATGGTTCTCTGCCTCTTCTGTTCTGTTGTTGAGGACCATGATCCTGTGTTTTGCTTCTCTCATCCATTAGTTCTTTCTATTTCTCTTTGGTGTATGAGCTCCGTTCCCTTTATTGTGAACTTCATCTCTCTATTATAGCATACTTATTTTTCACTGTTTCCTTAATTTCCTGCATCATTCCAAGCAGCATTCTGAAGTGTTTTGGGTTTTTTTGGCATCACTGCCCTCTGGTGGGAGTGTGAGGCCCAGCCTTGCTCCTGGTTTTGAACCGCCAAACTAGTGGGCTTCAGTCCTGCACTCAACCACTACGCCGCCACCAGAGCTCAGTCCCTGAAGATTTTGTGTATGTGTGTGGCAGATCAATGTTTAATTCTTCTATGTGCATTGTTATGTTTACAGCTTCCTCCACGATTGTGTTTTCTTTTTCTTGCTTTTTTTTCCCGAAGTATATTGAAGTATGTTGCTGTTTGTCGGTCAATTTGGAATTGAGCTCAACACTACTGGAGGCCAAGGAGTCCTGAGCTCTTTCACATTTTGAATGATAAGAGTGTCTTCGAAGACTAACTGTGGTGTACTATAGTGATTGGTTGGACTGATATATATGGTGTAACATTAACTCAGTGGCTACTGACAGTGGCAGTAGGGCT
>PVJH01012691.1:0-63261 GCA_004026705.1 Nesogale talazaci
CTGAAGGTGCAGGCTATCGAGGGATATAAAATCTGGGGCCTTAAAAGCTTGAAGATAAACAAGTGGGCAATAAAATTCACATAGAAGAAGTGTGGCAACCTGTGTGACCATGAGGTGGTGAGGGGATCAGCTATCAGGCATCGAAGAACAAAAATCATGTCATTGTGAATCAGAGGAAATGCCAAGTGGGGCCCCAAAGCCCATCTGTAGGGAACTGGACATAGCCTCACAAAAGCCTCTCAGTGAGGGAGGCGAGAGCACAAGGCAGTCAGGGTGCATTGTAGGAATGATGAAGCTTTCAATGATCCTCTCATTTTCAAATGTTTTCCCCACCCAAGCGCCACTATCATGTTCCCAATTCTACTTTACAAACCTTGCTGGATGGAAGAATGCATGCTAGTACAGGTAGGAACTGGAAACACAGGGAATTCAAGACAGAAGGACCCCTCAGTTTCAGTGGTGAGAAAGTTTCAGTGGTGATAATATGAGGGTGGAGGGAAGCTGGGGTAGAAAGGGAAAACAGATTGCAAGGATCTACATATAACCTCCTCCGTGGGGAATGAGAAGTGGAGAGGGGGTGAAGAGAGACATCAAATGGTGTATGATATAACAAAATAATAATAATTTATAAATTATCATGGGTTCATGGTGCTGGGGGAGGTGGGATGAAGGGGGAAAATGAGGAATGGGTATCATGGGCTGAAGAGGAGAGCCAGTGTTTTGAGAGCGATGAGGGAGACAAATATACAAATGTGCCTGACACAATGGATATATGAGTGGATAGTGATAAGAGTTGTATGAGTCCCCAATAAAATGATTTAATAAAAAGAAAGAAAAGAACTGACTTGATAGCAGCTGGGTTATACACATAGGAAAAGGTAATAGAAATGGAAGTCTCTGGCAGCTAGCAGTGCAAAATTCACTTTTCCTTGCCAATGCTAATTTAAGTTTGATTTAAACACTTCTGTCACTGAAAATGTATAGTTGCCTAAAATGATAAACCTAGATCGCCTAAAAGGGAAAATATCAAAGGATGAAACCCTAAAATACTTAAGAAAATATAAAATTAATTAAATGAATAGAAATAATTAAGAGTTCTTAAAATATTCCAGAAAGTTCATTAAATTATCATTTTATTGGGGACTCTTACAGAACTTATCAAAATTCATACATCCATACATCCATTGTGTCAAGCACAATGGTACATATGTTGCTATCATAACTTACAAAACATTTTCTTTCTACTTGAGTCCTTGGTTTCAAGGGTTCCCTCTTTCTCCCCCTATCTCCCCCTTACGGCTCTGATAACGTTACTCTCATTATTGGTCCTGAGGGACTTATCTGTCCTTGATTCCCTGTGTTGCAACTCTTATCTGCACATGCTCTGGTCAGCTGGATTTGTAAGGTAGAATTGGGGTCATGATAGTGGGGGAAGGAAGCATTGAAGGACTAGAGGAAAGTTGTATGATTTTTTTTGCATGTTTGATGCTATACTGCACCCTAACTGGCTCATCTTTTCCTTATGACCTTTCTTTAAGGGGATGTCCAATAGTCTACTCATAGTATTTGGCTCTCCAGTCTGCACCCCCCCTCATTCACATCAACATGTTTTTATTTTGTTCTGGGTCTTTGATGCCTGATACCTGATCCCATCAACAACGCATGATCACACAAGCTTCTCCCATGTGATTTTTGTGCTTCTCAAAAAGCTCTTTTTTGGGGGGGGGCATCACCCCTCTCTGGTGGTGGGAGTAGAGGCCCAGCCCCACTGCTGAAATTGAACCTCTGTCCCAGTGGGCCGCAGTCTCTCACACAACCACAATACCACGGGGCTCAGCCCAAAAAGCTCTTTTTCATTGTACCAGAATATTGCTATCAAATAGAAGTTTTTAGGATATTGTTCTAAAATGCTTACACACACAAACTCTCGCTTTATTTTTCCTAATTTCCTGATTAAATCTCTGTGGTTCATTTAAATTTAAGGTTATACATGTAAATGATAACAGAAGCAAATGGACATTATTGTAATCCCAGTATTGATCCTTGTAGCTACTCTCCACAACACAAGCACATTACAAATGCTTATGTTTCCTTCATCTAAATCTAGATCATCGATATCTACGCATACACAGATACATGAATAGGGACTATATTTTGCTTCTGTAAACATTTTAAGTCAAAAGAGAGAGAGACTTGGGACACTTCTCTGTGCCGTGGGATATTCAGGTAGTGGTGAATCTTGAGGTTGACCTATATATGCATCCCGAAACTTATCACGTTATCCATAGGGGGTGTTTCTTGTTTTATGGCCCAATCTGTTGCTTAGGTGCCTCAGTGGGTAGTGTCGGTTAAGTTTTGAAGTGCATCTCAGAGACCGTCAAGCAGTAGTCTGGTCTCGTTAGTCTAATCAGCCTGGCCTTATTTTCCTCACATTATAGAAGACACAGCTAATGTTTTCCTGATCGTAAGAGCTAGGAGTGGTGGCCATGCACTGTAGAATTCTTTCAGCAAGGCCATGGTTCAGGTCAATTATTAGTAAGTTTGCTCCCCCATGCATAGTGTATGTTGACTTTTTCTCTAAAAATATGAGTGAAGATGAGTAATTGTCTCTCAAATGACCTTCGATTCTTAAATAGTCCATAAAATACTAACCACATTGGCCAGCAGAACATACATATTGTGAGCTATTTTATGCCACAAGGGCCAAGTGAGTTGTCCTTCCATTTGTTTTGCTTCTCTAGAGAACCTTGCTTAAGGCAGTTAGTGTCCCCTATCTTGATAATGCTTCTCCTATCCTCCACCATTGCTCTCGGTACATATGTTCATTCTTACCTTGATTTGAAAATGAGATTTAAAATACTTGCCCTTTAGTGGTTAAGTTTTTCACTCAGCATAAAGCCCACCAGATTCATGCACCTTATAGGATGTATTAAGGATTTGTCATTATTCAATTGTATACAGGTGCCATACTGTTTATCCATTCATCTGTGTTGGTCACTTAAGTTTCTACTTTTGTGAATAATGCTGCTATAAACATGGGTGCACATATGTTTATAGGTCTCACCACCATTAGTTAATTAGGGTTGTGCTGCAATACTAGATCATAAGATATTTCTATTTCTAGGTGTTTGAGGAATTGCCATATCATTTCCCATAG
The DNA here is from genome assembly GCA_004026705.1 of Nesogale talazaci. Lineage (NCBI taxonomy): Eukaryota > Metazoa > Chordata > Mammalia > Afrosoricida > Tenrecidae > Nesogale > Nesogale talazaci. The sequence goes on from PVJH01012691.1 coordinate 3,158, forward strand.
TGTTTGTGCCACTTTACAATCTCACCAGTAATGAATAAACATTCCAATCTTTCCATCATCTCACCAGCTTTTGTAGTTTTCTCTGTTTGCTTTTATCAAGATTATTTTTATAGGACTTTAATTTATTTTAGAAATAATTATAGATTCACAGAAAATTGAAAAGGTGCTTGAAAAGGTCCTGTGTATCCTTGACCCACTTTCCTTCACTGACTGCTGCTAGCTGTTAACAAGACAGTCCCAAACGATGAAGTCAGCATGCAAAACGGAACAAAAGCTGCTGGTCCAGTGTTAGACTATGATCAATTGCAGATCGGTCTGCTGTAACCTTTAGAGATTTCTGGGTTATTTTTCAGAAATAGATAAGGAGGCCTATTTTCCTAGTCTATCTTCATCTGGGATCTCATGCAGGGGCAATTACCTTCACAGGGTATATTGGCCTGCAGTTTCCTTCTCTGAGTATTACCTCTGTCTGACTTTAGTGTCAGGATTATTCTCACATCAAAAAGTAGAGATCTAGAAGCAGTAAAATTAAAATTACTATTTCATTTTTGTTAAATGAATTCTAGGTCTTTAAAGATGTGTGTATGATGTACAAATAGAGTAGAGTCATTCAAATTAAACATACAATTGATCAAACTAATCAATTAAACAGAAATCATCAATTAAGATACTCATAAAAAATAGATGGATTCACAAAGCAACTGATCCAAGTGTACAGTTGGACTATTTATAAAAAGTAGCAGCAGATGTATCATTACTTATATTTTCAAATTGGTGAGAAGACCGTATTCAAACCATTAAATAAGGTGTTAACATTCTAATTCAAAATTCTCCTGCTTGAGGGCATTGAATTGAATCTCCTAAAAGTATAAAAGATTTTTTTCTAGGTAATTTTCCATCTCATTATCATATATGATGTACAAATATATAGCTAAACAACAAGTCAGTTTGGGTGCTGATTGGTTTTGTTTTGTTTTTTCTCTCTCTCTGATTGGATTTTTTAATTGAGTATTTATAAAGCATATTATTCTACGCTGTAAGTCTCAATCTATCATGCATATCTTTTCAATGCTGTTATTATGAATATCACACATGAAAAGCACATCCATTTCCAAGAAAAAACATGAGAAAACTTTGACTTTTTTGACCCAGACAATCAGCACTCCAAGGAAAACTTTTTAACAAACAAATCCAAAGTCTCCTTATTCTTTGATAAAGTCTCATTATGTTGTCTTCATGACACCAGTCTGAGAGAATGGTAAGTCTCCTAAACACTTGTATTTCATGGAAAGCATGCACAAATATAATGGGTGTCAAGTAGGAAAGAAAACTTTTGAATAAATTTTATAGGTTTAAAATCAGCTGTCACAATAAGTTTGTGACTTAGCAATATATATAAAATAATTATAGATTAAAGTACCAGGGGGAGGGTCAGACAGCCTAATTTAAAATCTTGAATTGTCCACTAATTAGATTATTGACCTTAGACAAATTGCTTATTTAAACTTTAGTTTCTCCATCTATAAAATGGATCCAGTTTAATATAATTCTTATGTATTTTTGAGAATATAAAATTACAAAATTCACAAAAATAATTAAGTAGACATGTTAGCACATAATCAGTGCAACCAAAATCCTGAGGCTAAACTCATTGATTATAAATTACAACGATTTTATTTGCTCTTGTGAGATTCAGAGACAATGACTTTCTTTAAAATCATTTTATTGGGGGCTTGTGTAACTCTTGTCACAATTCATACATCCATTCATTGTGTTAAGCACATTTGTACATTTTTGCCATGATCATTTTCAAAGCATTTTCTACTTGAGTGCTTGTTATCAGCTTCTCATTTTTTGCCCCCTCCCTCTCTCATGAACACTTGATAATTTATGAATTGTTGCTATTATCTTTTCATGTCTTACACTGAACGATGTGTCTTTTCACCCACTTTTCTCTTGTCCATCCCCCTAGCAAGGCATTATATGCGAATCAGTGTCATCGGTTCCCCTTCCTGCACTGCCTGCCTCCCCCCCCCCCCACCCAACCTTACCCTTACCCTCCTGGTTTTGCTCTCTCAGTATTGGGCCTGAGGGATTAATCTGTCCTGGGTTCCCTGTATTTCCAGTTCTTAGCTCTATCCATGTACATGCTCTGGTCTAGCCAGGTTTGTAAGGTAGAATTGGGATCATGATAAAGGAGGATGTAGGGGGTTAAAGAACTAAAATAAAGTTGTATTTTTTTTGGTTTTTTTTAGTTAAATAACTTTATTGAGGGTTCATACTACTATAACCACTATATATATATATATATATATATATATATATAGTGACAATATTTGCACCTTGTTTTTTTTAATATTGGGAGCATATACAACTCTTATTACAATCCATACATATATCCATTGTGTCAAGAACCTTTGTACATTTGTTGTCATAATGATTCTCAAAACATTTTCTTTCTACTTGAGCCATTGGTAACAGCTCCTCATTTCCCCCTCCCACCGTTCTAGCCCCCACCTCATGAAACCTTGATAGTTTATAAATTGCTAGTATTTTGTCATATCTTACACTAGCTAACATTTCTGCCCACTTATCTGTTGTCCAACCCCCAAGAAGGAGGTTATATGTAGATATTTGTAATCAGCTTTCCATTTCTACCCACCCTTCCTCCCTCCTATCGCCACTCTAATCACTGCTCCTGAAGGGTTCATCTGTCCTGGATTCCCTCTGTTTTCAGTTTCTGTGTATACCAGTGTACATGCTCTGGCCTAGTTGGATTTGTAAGGTAGACTTGGGATCAAGATAATGGGGTGAGGGTGGGGAGAACATTTAGGAACTACAGGAAAGTTGTATGTTTCATCATTGCTCCATTGCACCCTGACTGACTCATCTCCTCCCCTCAATTCTTCTGTAAGGAGATGTCCAGTTACCTACAGATAGGTCTTGGGTCCCCAAACTGCACTCCTCCTCATTCAAAATGATTTTATTTTTTGTTCCTTGATGCTTGATACTTGAACCCCTCTACACTTCATGATCATACAGGCTGGTTTGCTTCTTCCATAGGTTTTTTGGGGTTTTTTTGCTTCTAAAGTAGATGGCTGTTTGTTTACCTTCAAGCCTTAAAGACACAGATGCTATATATTTTGAAAGCCTGGCACCGTTATCTTTCCTCTCCTCATTTGCTTATGCACCCATTTATCTTCAGCGACCCTATTGGGAAGGTGAGCTCCATGGAAGGCCAGGCTAAGAGAACAATGTTCTTGCATCGAGGAATTACTTGTGTAGGTAACCCAATGCTACCTTAATATTAAAACTATAAATATTTGTACCTAGATCTATTTCCCCATCATCATATATAAATATAATTGCATATGTACCTACCTGTATTTAGATATCTATAAAAACCCTTTGCCTCCTAATTCTTTTGTCTATTCCTTTTTACTTCCCTCTTGGCCATTATCAGACTTAACCTTCATTTGGATTTCAGTAATTCCTCTGGGTTACATTGCCCTTGATCAAGGCCTACTAGTCCTCTTAATACCCTCCTCACCCTTGATCTTTAGATCACTTGTTGTTTCCTTGTTCCTGGGTTTGTTAACACCAGTTCCTTTCCCCCATCTCCTCCTCTCCCATATCTCCCAGGAACCATAGGTCCGTTGTTTTCTCCTCCAAATTACTTATTATGCCTATCTTATCTAGCTAGACCTGCAGAGATAATAGCCACAAAAGCAAGACACCAAAACAAAGCAACAAAAGAAAACAAAGCAACTGCAACAAAAAAAAAACCAATGACAAAAAAAAAGAGCCTATAAATAATTTATGGTCTGTTGGTTGACCTCAGGAGTGTTTTCTGGGCCAGTCTGATAGGGTAGCATGCCCTGGCCCCACAGTCTATTTTTGGTATTCCCTGGGAGCTTCTTTGCTCTGTTCCTCTTTCTGTTCTAGTTGCATTCCCTTGGTGCTATTGCCTCAGGTTGTGGTCAGACTGGGCACAGTTCCCACACTGTGTCTCCAGTGCTGCCCCCTTTGGGCTATGGATCAGGGAGAGATGTCATTTCTCAAAATGGGGCCAGCCTTTATGCATGGCTGCTCTGAGTGGGGATCTCATTCCCTGGGCTTGATGAACCAGGATGTGCTCCACTCTCTTTTCCTCTCCGTGAGACTCACAGCAGGCCTTCCCCTCTCCCTCTCCCTGAGCTGTGGCTTCAGTGCCGTCCTCTAAAATGAATTCTTTGGGTTTGTTTGGTTGGAGTGGGGGGTGGAGAGGGGGTTAGGGTAGTCTAAGTAGATCTGATTGCAGCTGGCCCGTCAGACTTGCTTCATGCCAGTATGAACATTAGCTTTTTATGGGAGCAGAAACATTCATATTTCTCCTGAGGAATGACTAGTGGTTTCAAACTGCAGATCTTATGGTCAGCACTCCAGCGATAAGCACTATGTCACCAGGTCGCCTAATCAGTGCATACTAAATGTCAAATATACTTACACCACACGCTGATATTACCTCACACTTGCTATTATATTTTTGTGTGGAAAATAAAAAGTTAAAAATAATTCTAAAAACTGAATCAAGTAAAACATATTATCTTGTACACAGGAATTTATGCATTTAAAAAATAAGACTCAAGAGCTCACATTATATATTAAAATACATAGTATATTTATAAAGAGACATGTGCTTCAAGAAAGGGAAACCATGCGATAAACTCTAGTATAAGCTTTTAAAAATAAGCACTTCCTAAGTTACTGCTTTTGATTTTAGTCTTTTGAAATAAAATAGACCAGGTAAATTTAAAACGTGTCTTCTTTTTTGCCTCTTTAGATGCCATTGCATCTGTTCGATTTAAGAAGCAAAATATATATAATGCGTTCCAGAAGTCAAAAATCATGTAGTCTCTTTAAATTAACACCAATCTCTCCAGCAGTGGGAGCAAACAAGTCTCTGTGTCCTCATTTCTGCCCAAGGGAACATTCCTGAATAGCATCATGGTTTTGTTTGGAACATTTTGAGTAAGAGACTACATTAGGGAATAAATTTATGACAAAATATTTATATAAGCTTAATAGCGTTTACTAAAGTCTCATAAAATATTCATATTTGTAATTCTGCCTTGTTTAAAAATTTTTAAAAGGTATGCATCAGGGTTTTATTCTGTCACCATACTTTTTCAATTTGTATGCTGAGCAAATAATCAGAGAAGCTGGATTATACAAAGAAGAAGATTGGAGGAAGATTTATCAACAACTTGCAATCTGAAGATGACACAACTTTGCTTCATGAAAGTGAGGAGCTTGAAGTCCTAGCTGATGAAGATCAAGGGATGCAGTCTATAATATGTATTACAATGCAATGCAAAAAACACCAAAAGCCTTACAACTGAACCAATAGGTAACATCATGATAAAGCCAGCAAAGATGGAAGTTGTCAAGAATTGTGTCTCGCTTGGATCTATAATCAATGTTCATGAAGGCATCAGCCAAAGAGTACAATTTATTAGATAAGCATGCTACACAGGATGTTCCTTGAGGACTACGGTGTGCCTGAACCAAAGCAAGGTGTTTCCATTGTTTATGTATGTGAACATTGGACATTAAAAAAGGGGGGGGACAGAAGCAAAATCAATGAATTTGAATTACGGTACTGACAAAGAATATTGAAATTATCCTGGACTATCAAAAGAACAAACAAATCTCTCTCAGGAGAAGTGCTGGCAGAGTGCTTACTTTTTAAGAATTAAGGATGGTGTACATCAGACATGTTTTCAGGAGTAACAAGTCCTCAGAAAAGGACCATGCTTCAGTGTTTTTCAACAACAATTTGTTAGACTTTTTTTGTTTTGTGCTTTTCTGTTTATACCCAATGTTAAGAAGAATAGTTGTAACAGAAGTACCCTAAAAATTGGCAGTTCAAACTGATTTAATCACTTCACTAAAGGAAAGACCTGACAATCAGCTATTGTAAAGATTTCAGGACAGAAAACCCAATAACATAGTGCTACCTGTCCTGTATTGTCATTCAGCCAAAAGCAACTTGATAGCACATGATAAGAAAAACCACCATGATGTCAATTATAATATTTTTTAAAAGATTTTTATACATCTTGGACATTTTTGTTTGTTTATTGATTGTGTAATTGTTAAATCCATATTGAAATATAATTTAGTAATTTTAGACTTCAAATTCAATTTTGGAAAACAATTTGCCCCTACATTTAATCTCAAACATTTAAGTGACAATAAAAGATTTTAGATTTGTAGGTAATAAAATAAAAACCCATAGGTAAACTTTTTATTTTTCTTTTATTAAGTGTTTCTAATATAGTCTTAGACAAGTTAATGATTATTTATTTTGAGTGATCTACAAAGGTTTTAAATTTTATCATAAAGTTCTAGTTTTATAGAACATTTTGTTTTTGAACTTAACACATTTTGCATTTATAAACATTTAACATGTATCCTGGATCCATGACAATATTTTGGGTTTCTTGAAAAAAGCTGATGTAGATCTTCTGTATATCTTTGTATTTTATAATAGCAGTTTTTTTTCCTTTTGAAAACTCAACTTCCAATTCCCCTTATAATCTGGCCCATGTTGAGATATTCCTCAACCTCTGGAGGGTCGCTTCCCATTGCTGCATGGAAAGAGGTGGAGGGCATTATTCTCAGCACAGAAGCAAAGCATGAGTCCACTGAGGTAAGCTTAACAATGCAAAAAGGGCATAGACAGAGAGGTACTGTATACAAAGATTCCTGGGGGGAGGTCCAGGTAGTACGGCAGAAGCCAGACCGAATCCAGGGATACACCTGGTAGCCAACTCAAAGGGAGGGGGGTTGGAAGAGAAAGGATGGATAGCAGGGGAACAGGGAACTAACCCACCCAAAAGGAGGGTATTGCTTATACCTCCACAGGAAAAGAGGGACTAAACTTCAACCCGGTGCTCAAAGATGTGAATCAACTTATAAGCATGAAGCAGAGAACCAGTAGAGAGATCTGAGGGCCCTACCCCAATCCCAACTAAGTGGACAACCTCCGCTCCCCGCAGAAGAATTCACCTCAGAGGACAGCACTGGAACTACAGCACAGGGACAGGGAGATGTCTGATGAGAGCACACAGGAGCAAATGAAGGGGGAGGAAGAGAGAGTGGACCACATCCTGTTTCACAAAGCCTTGAGGATGATGTCCCTGTGCAGAGCAGCCAATGCAGAGTGAACCATATGTCTGATTTCACTATGAGGCACAATGTCCCTTGGCGACCCATGGCCCTATGGGGGACAACAATGGAGACACAGTATGGGAATTATGCCCAATCTGATCTCACAATCAGGGCATACAACCAAACAATAAGGGGAATAGAGGGAGGAAGTCCTGAGGGAGCATCAAAAATAGACTTTGGGGCCAGGAATGGCATCTCATCAGACTCAACCAGAAAACACTCTTCAAACTCAACAAACAGGTTTTTCTTTCTTTCTTTCTTTTTTTTTTTTTTTGCCATTGGCTTGTTGATGTTTTGTTCTGTTTTGCTTTCTTTTGCTCTATCTTGTTTTTGTGCATATTATTACCTTGGCAGATCTATCTAAATGATATACCTCTGGATAAACAATCTGGAGGAGAAAACTTGGGACTGACAGTTCCAGGGGACATGAGAAAGGGGAAGTTGGTGGAAGAAGTGGTGTTACCAAACCCAGGGACAAGGGAATGAGAAGTCATCCAATATCAGTGGTGAGGAGGGTGTAAGGGTTCTGGTAGGATTTGATCAAGGGTAATGTAAATGAGAGGAAATATGGAAACCCAATGAAGGCTGAGGATGATAGTAGGACAAAAAGAAAGTAAAAGAAAATAGAGGAAAGAACTAGGAGGCAAAGGGCACTTACAAAGCTCTAAGTAAAACCATGTATTTATGTAAATAAATTTACATAAATAGGATAGGGAAATAGATCTCTATGCATATATTTAAAGGTTTAGTATCAAGGTAGTTGGTGGACATTGGGCCTCCACTCAAGTACTCTCTCAATGCAAGAACACTTTGTTCTAACTGGCATTCCATGATGCTCACGTGATCACTGAAGGCAAAATGGGTGCATAAGCAAATGTGGTGAAGAAAGCTGATCATACCTGGCTATGAAAAGATAAATCATCCCCTCCATATTTCTTAGCCCTCAAACCTAAACAGTGGTCTGAGTGGCTTAAAGAAAAAAGGGAGGAAAGTAAAGCTGAAATGGACTTGGAGTTTTGTGACAAACAAATTCACTTCAAACAATAAAAAAAAAGAAAAGATACAGCATCATGGATATTAAAGACTTGGAGGTAAACAAGTGACCATATCGCTCAGAAACAACAAAGCCCACATGGAAGAAAAACATCAGCCTCTGTGATCACGAGGTGTTAAAGGGATAAGGTAATCAGGCATCGAAGAACAAAAAAAAATCAAATCACTGTGAAGCAGGGGCAGTGCAGATAAGGGATACAAAGCCCTTCTGTATGCAGCTGGGCATCCCTTCCAGAAGGGTCTCAGGGAGGAGAGGAGTCAGTCGAGGTAGCAGTGTAGCACTGGGAAATACACAACTTTCCTCTAGTTCTTCAATGCTTTCCCCCCTCCTCATCCCGCCCACTATCACGATCCCAATTCTACCTTACATATCTGACTAGACCAGAGCATGTACACGAGTAAAAATAGGAACTGGAAACACAGGGAATCCAAGACACATGATCCCTTCAGGACCAATGGTGAGAGTGGCGATACCGGGAGGGTGAAGTTGGAATAGAAAGAGGTAATTAATTACAAGGATTTACATTTACCCTCCTCCCAGGAAGACAGACAATAGAAAGGTGGGTGAAGGGAGACATCAGACAGTGTAAGATATGACAAAATAATAACGATTTATAAATTGCCAAGGTTTCATGTCGAGGGTGGAGTGGGGAGGGAGAGGAAAAATGAGGAGTTGATACCAAGGGTTAAAGTAGAAAGCAAATGTTTTGATAATGATGATGACAACAAATGTATAAAGGTGCTTGTCATGATGTATGGATGGATGGATTATAAGAGTTGTATGAGCTTCCAATCAAATGATTAAATTTTTTTAAAAAGATAGTTGCTTCTTGTTGCTAGGATGAATTTAACTTAAACACATTTGATTTATAAGCCTGGAGCCCATTAGTATTTTAAAATTTGTTTTTAACTGAAAAGGGATTGGCACCTGCCTGGGTAAGTGTTGCTATTGCTCAACAGGACAGAATATATATAAAAATTGCCAACCTCAGTGCCATAAGCTGGATTCCAACTCGCATGAAACCTGTAAGGCAGAGTACAACTGTGAGTTTCTGAGACCATACATTTTTTTTGAGACCAGAAATCTTTAAGGAAGTAGAAAGGCTTATCTTTCCCCAAGGAGCAGCTGGTTGTTTCAGACTCCTGACCTTGGGCTTAGCAGTCCGACACAAATCCAAAACTATGCCCTCTCTGGGTTATAGGTTAACCATGACCCTGTACCTCATTTAGTGTGTATGCTTCTTTACACATTATCATAATCTTTTCCTCACAGTAAATATGAAAATAATACCTTTCTCCCCAATTCTGAATATCTACTGCAAATCTCTGATGATGATTTCAGTCATTCATTTTTTGTGTCAAAATATCTCCACTCTGCTGGAAAAGGTGTCTCCTCTCTGCTGGGAAAAGCAAAATAAAGAAACAACCAAAGTCATTTTCTTTGTCACCTGTGAACATCTAGTTGGAGCTCAAAAAGAATGAGTTCCAAACTCTCCCCCTTTTTAATTGAATATTTTAAAAGTGTCACTACATACTTCATGTCTACCTATAAAAGTCTGAATCTGTCTAATCCTTTCTTCTTTCCTACATTAGTATGCCTATCTATGGTCTCTATCTGTCCAATTGAATATAAAATGACCATATAATTCTGCTGGTCTTTAGATCAGCTCATTGTAGTCCGTGTTACATGCTGTAGTCAAATAGATCTCACTGAAATCAAATCTGTAGGATGCTAAATTATTTTATTAAATTCCTAAATAATTTCTAATTGCACTTAATATAAAGGATAACTTTCTTTGTGTGCCTTATAAGAACCTTCACAATCTGGATCTGTGTAATTTTCAACTCTTCTTCTCTGCAATTGCTGTCATGAACTTTGTGGTCAATGCAAACCGAATTAATTCTTTCACCTGTAAACCTCTTCTCAACTGCATCAACACTGACCCTGACTGAGATTTGTATAGTCTTGGCTTTATGTCAGATTACCCTTTGTTGGGGAGTAGAATCCTGAGAATTGCATAACATATGTTTCATGTTTATCAGCATTCTTGGCCTCTAACCACTTGATACGAATAGCATCTACACACACACATTTACACACTCACTGCAGAAATAATGTCTTTTAGGAAAGCAATAGAAGACTAGTCTAAAGTATGAGAAGGTTAAGTATGTCCCAAATATCCCATGTTTCAGAAGTGCTATGCCACTTCAATGACCACTCTTCCCTTCATATCTTTTCTCACATGCCAGGGTTCTGCAATTCAATGCGAAAGCCACCAACAACTCTCTGCATGAAAGTAATGGCTCACATAGTTGTGGATCTTGGTAAATATGGGTAGCCTCTCCCTTATCCACCACACTGCAGAGATGATTGGTCACAAGTATCAGGAACTGGAAATCAGGAAGAGAGATGCAGCCCAGACGCAGGCTCTTCTCTGTAGTTTGTAGTGAGACGCTAAACACCTGGTTTAGTTTGAACACAAAATACTATAGATGACAGTGAAAGTCCAAAGTCTATTTGCAGAGCGCTCATTGGATTAAACTTCACTGATCTCAGAACATTGACCAGGATGCAAATACTTTTGTCCTCAGACAAAATACCTTACTGTAAATACAGTAATGTTAAATTCAATTTGTTTTCCTTTTTGATCCATAACTTGCTCTAGTTTTTTTTATTTTCTACTTTCTTTAGGATTGAGTTTTGCCTGTGGTTTATAGTTGGGAGTGGGAGATATGTGATTTTCTTCATATGAAATCCAGACTAAGTAAATCTATTGAGACAGTAACTAGATTAATGGTTCCTTGGTGTTGTGATAGGGGAGATTGTGATAGAGAAATGGGTAGCTAATAATAATGGATTCAATAATGAATTTATTCTTGAATGATCTCAACTTGATTATGGAGACAGCTGCACAATTCTTTTCAATCTAAATAAAACATCGAATTGTGTGGCCCATTGATTTCACATATTCAATAAGATGGTTACATAAATAGTGATTAATTAAGGTAATGTGTATTATTAAATATTATATACATATTATCTAATATTAAAAGTATTAATTAAAATTTACGTGAATCTGGGTTCTTCAATTCCTCTATCAAGCTGATAATTTTCCCCTGATCGACATGAGCTAGGAGGGGTTACCACCATTGCGTCAATGGGACGTGAACAACTGGGAGCAATGAAGGTGCTTTTGTCTTTTACCCAAATTCCCTAAATTTGTACATCAATTTCATAAGTTTTCAGAAATGTTTAGAAATATAAACCAAATTGCCATTTCTAAATAGTAATACTGATAGAAATGAACAAATAATTAAATAGCAAAAGTTAGGAAAAAATCACCTGCCTCATCTTTTATAAGGAAAATATATTCACATCGTAAGTGAAGAAAACAGCTCCGTAGTTTAGCCAGGCATGTCACTTACTGCACCCTGATCAAAGCCCAGGGTCTCTGAGTGACCTGGGGTCTTTTCTACTCATTATACATGTGGCTTCTTCAGTGTGAATCTGAGAAAAACCTCTAAAAATATACATACGTGCTCACACATTAACGCACAAAAGTTCACAAAACCAAAGACCTATGATGGTTTCCAATTAAAAATAAATATGCAAAACTGCCCTCTAGAAAAAGGAATGGGAACTTCCCCATAATTTCTGCTCCATTCTAATGATCATATCATACTAGGTGAGAACTCAGAATACAGCTGTCATAACAGGGACATAGGCCCTGACAGACCCTGATTCCTCCAGCCCCTACCTTATTTATTTATTTATTATTTTTTTGTGGCATCACTGCCCTGGTGGGAGTAGCAAGCCCAGCCTTGCTCCTGGATGTGAACTATCAACCTTGTGGGTCGCAGTCCTGCAAACTACCATTAAACCACCAGGGCTCAGCCCCTACCTTATTTTTTGTAACTAATTCTTGGTCCTTATTCTCTGTGGCCACATAAAAATTGAGGCTAAAAAGTTTTATCTTTCTTATTGGCTCCATACTTCAGCAGTCTGCTTAGTGAGAAAGAGTCCTGGTGGCGCTATGGGGTGGTATTGGGCTGCGAGCCACAGTTTAGTGGTTCAAACCCATCAACACTCCACGGAAATAACACGACGCTCTTTGCTCCTGTGAAAATTTATCAGAAATTCTAGAAATGGTTATGATGATTTGGAATCAACTCTATGTCATTGGATTTTGAAGTATTTTGTTATAGTGCTAGTAACGTGCTAGGTCTTGGTGATTGCTTTGGCTCTCAAATAATCACAGATTATTCTGGGTCAGATTGATGGTTCCTTTGTTTGCAATCAGTATTTTGTTCTAGAGTCCATGAATAAGATTTCAAGAAGTCTTAAGTCTAGTTACTTTTAGTCACTACTCTCTTTGTCTTTCCAGTCTCCCACTTTGCTGAGTAAGGAATGTTTTTGGAATCCTCCATGGAGAACCCTGGGGGTGTAGGATAGCTAATTTCAATAACAGCAGTTCAAAAGCAGTAGGAAGATGAGGCTTCTGCTCTCACACAGAGTTACAGTCTCAGAATCACACAGGGTCAGCTCTATTTTGTTTGGGGGGACTTCGGTCACTAACGTCAGAATTGCCTTATTAGAGATTTTTTTCCAGTTGGTGTTGCTTTCTTTTGTCCTTTCAGTATCTGAAAGAATAAGTTTCAGAGGAAACCACTTTCTATAATCTAAAGTTTGCCACTGACTGACAGGAATGCATGAAAGGACAATAATTCAAAAAGACAGTCTTATCTCTTGCTAAGCTTCTTCCTTAGGACCATGTTTTAATTGCTGTTTCAATTTGAGGTAATGATGTAGTCTTTTTTCCCCTAGCCTGGCAAAATTACAAATTACTGATCCCTCACTTAGCATCAAGCATGATATTCATATTAATATCTTATTTCTTCACTAGTGTCTAACCCAGAGCTTGACTCTGTCCAGTGACTGTTTTACAGTGTGGCATAAACACTAAATAACTACGAAGGCAAGTGATTATTGATAATTGATATACTTGATGTAGACTATCTAAGGAAACTTTGGTTGCAATTGTCTGACAACTCCTGTAAAGGAAAGGGGATTTAGAGAAAATTTTCCATGAGACAGTTTTGTTTTGTTCTGAATGCACTTATTTTCTTTCTTTAACCTTTACATTAGCCCAGATATAAATGATAAGACAGACATTTAAAGAAAAATTCAAATGAATTTCTCCCTAATTTCAAAAGTTTTGCTCTTCTTATCCTTAATAACTTCCTGTTTTGATATAGTCAAGCCCTAAGGAAAGGGTAAAGAACATGTAGACATAGGGGAAATCATGAACAAATTGTGTAGAAGAAAGAAAAAAAAGCATTTGTTGTTAGGGAGTTTTATATTAGGCCTGCCTGGATTGGGGCATTACATAAATTGCGTAGCAGGAAGACAAAAATTAACATTGGATGAAATGAAAAACTCTACTACCAAAAAGTGTTTGTAGTACTCTGATGCCTAATGCTCCTTTAAAATGGATCTATATTTTTTTAAGGTTTTGTTGCAGCAGAGGTCCAAGACTGACAGTTTTGTGTCAGTCTGGAGGGACTAGAGAAGCAAACCTAAGGAGACAATCATCTGTGTATAAGAAAGAGCTTCATAAACTGAGCAATTGTAGATTGAGAAAACGTCCCAGCCCAGTCCAGACCAAGTCCATATGTCTGATATTAGCCCATGTATCTAACACCAATCTATAAAGTTCTCTGCAGACTCACAAAAACACAGGCAATGATGCCAAATGCAGGAAGATCACAGGCCAATGAGTGGGAAGTCTTGTGAATCCAGTGAATTGTAAGTGTCTGAGGGCTGACAGGGCTCCCCATGTGGCTTCTCCAGCTCCAGAGGTCTGTCTCTATCAACCTCTCTCCATCTGACTTCTCCACAGGGTTGTCTTGCAGGGAGTGAGCTTAGAGAGGGTGTGTGTATTCCCGCTCCAAGGAGGAAATACTGAAGTTCCCAGAAACCTCAGGAGAAAGTCATACCCACACAAAGGTCTCATTGGCTATATTCTGGTTGACAGGCTAGACTCCCCCCATACACTTTTAATCTTCAACTTGACACCAGATTATATAACTAACACAATGGTACAAGAGTACTTAATGACCTGAATTGCTAACTGAAACGTTAGCTTGAATCTACCCAAAGACACTTCTAAAGAATCCCTAGTCGACAGTAGATACTTTTGAAAAACCAGCTCTTAAAAGCCCAATAGAACACATTGATATCTATACTGACCTTCCTCAGATTGCCATGCTTTGGAATAAGTGCCATGCCACTGAAAATTGGCATCACAAGACCTCATTTTATGTATAGATATTTTAATTTCTGTCCTTTCCCTTTATTGAGGTTGAGGTAATTCTTTTACGAAGTACATCACTTTCCCTACACCAATAAAGGAAATGTCAAAATTATATTTCTTTTTAAAATATTATTCATATTAATATTTATTTATTTCATTTATTTATTATTACTGTCACAAATGAAAATTAAGAAAACAAATTGTTGGATTTTTTCCTTAAAAATGCTTAAGAAAAACTACTTTATTCAGTTTTGGAGGATGGCATTTGAATTATTTTGTTGTTGTTTTCCTCTCAGAATGCCTTCATCTAAAGAAGAAATACAAAAGATGGCCAAACTAGTTGACTATCATTTTTGGTAACTGTGTCAGACTGGGTTGATAAGAGAAGCAAGTCTAGTTACACTCATATCTGTGTATAGGAGATAGCTTAAATAAACATCCCAGTCCCGTCAGATCAAATCTATAAGTTTTTCTAGTACATAAGTCTGATTCTAGTCCACAAGTCCCTCCTCAGACTCATGCAGCCACATGCAGTGATGCAGATATGCAGCAAGATCACAGTTAGGTGGGTACAAAATCTTCTGGATCCAAGGGTGGTGACTGCATCATAGGATATTTGTGTTTCGGTATGACTCACCAGCCTGAAGGTGAAAGCAGAGAGAGAGAAAGAAAGAGAGAGAGAGAGAGATCAGCTTCATAGGCCTATTTATTTCAGTTGCCCTTCATTTGAGAGAGAAAACAAGTTCTATAGGGCAATGATTCTAAACCCTTCTAAGGCTGTGACCCTTTCATACAGTTCCTCATGTTGTGGTGACTCCCAACCATAAAATTAATTTTTGTTGCTCCTTCATAACTGCAATTTTGTTATAGTTATGAATCATAATGTAAATATCTGATATGGAGGATGTATTTTCACTGTAACTATTTGAACATAATAAAGCATCGTGATTAATGACAAAAACAATATGAAATTATATTTTGTGAGATATTTATTTCTGATGAGATATTTATTTCAAATAAATGAAATTTTGTCTTAAAGCATGGTGTAGCATGGGTAACTGTCTTCATGCTGGCCACTCATATGTGGACATCTCTGCCTATGAGTCGACCTGCCTGGAGACTGATAGAGAAGTGATGGCTCAGTTCCTAAGACCATTGGAAATATGTATTTTCCGAAGGTCTTAGGTAACTCCTGTGAAAGGGCCATTCAACCCCCAAAGGGCTTGCGATCCAAAGTTTGAGAACCGCTGCCATGGGGTATTAAGGACTAAAATGGGTAAGCCTGCTTTCAAATCAGTGCTACTAACTGGTTTCCACGGCATCTCCACTTTAATCCTGGGACTATTTTAACATGTGCACTAACTAATCTGGGCAAGGAAAGTTCATCATTCTAGTCAGTGCAGATTAATAAACATGCTAAAACGTATTAAATTATTTAAATTCTTTACTGGCATTAGCATCAGTCAGTCAATTGGTCAGTAACATTATTTAGAGTAACAATAATTGTTTAAAATATGTAAAGCGAACAAGCAAGTTGATACACATAATAAAAGCTCAAATTAAACAATGGGGTTTTGACAAATGCACAATTTACAGGATCTAAATTGGAAAATGTTAAAAATTATTACAAGTGCTATATATTGAAAATAAAGATCATGGTAGAGGTGGGAAGAAAGTTAACCCATGATTAGTCAAATTACTAGAAATGTAACGTCATTTAAGATTTAGTTTTTATAAAATCCCAAATGAAACAAATGTAGTAAAAATTCTAAGGTTAATCTGAAGAGATATCCTGACCCAGAGGCTATCCTGGCCATTAAGGTGAGTAGGTAGACACAAAGCAGCCCAATGTCGAGTCCTCAGGAATGGTGCCTTAGCTAGGCACACGAACATCACCTCAATTTAGATTAATAAGGGTATCTGCAACTTCAAGAGATGCTGGTCTAAGACTATCAATAGTCTGTTACTATCCACACAGGAGAATGCCTTGGTATATTTGATGAAGCACAAGCATACTCTTTGTGGTATGCTTTGCTTGAGTCCACATCAATGTGACATCAGCCATGATAGCCCTTGTTCCAAGCTCTATTCTGATCCAGCCTGAACCTCTGGCAGCTCCCCATCAATCTACAACTACAACTGTTGTTGGAAGTTCTTAAGCAAACTTTTGCTTACTTTTGATATCAGTGATATTGTTCTATAACTTGCATGCTTTGTGTCCTCTTTCTTTGGAATAGGTAATTAAATGGCCAAGTAGCTCCCTTTAAAATTTCTGTCATAGATTCGTTGATGCTTTCATATAGGTGCTCCATCAATGTAAAGGTCCTTGTGTGTAGCTAATGTTTTCATTGCAGTTTGACGTTCTTTCCTCACTGCCATTGAATCTTGTTCAAATGCTACCTGCTGAAATGGAATGTCAGCATCTTCTCAGTTCAGAGACTGTGCATTCCTTACATCAGATTGGATGTCCCAGAATCATTCAATATCTGCTCTAGGTAATATTTCAATATTGCAAATCAAGGCTTGCATTTTTTTTCTTGATTTCTTCAACTTAAGATATGCTGAGTGTGTTCTTTCTTTTTGATTAACTAACTCTAGGGCTGAGTACATTTCATTATCACATTTTACTATGTATTGTTAGATGTTTTTTTCTATTCAGTTCTGACTCCATCCTTCCTTCCCTATGTGTTAGTTACTCTAAGACTAAAAGCAAGTTCTAGAGTCTCTCTGACACCCAATTTGCTTTTTTTCCTCTTTCCAGTCTTTTTAATTGCCGTTTGCTTTCTTCACAAATGCTGTTCTTGATATCTTCCTACAGCTCACCAAGTCTTCTGTAATTAGTTTTCAATGTATCATATCTGTTCTTAAAATATTCTTGAAATTCAGGTGAGATATACTCAAGATTGTATTTTTGCTCTAGTGAGCTGGTTTTAATTTTCTTCGCCTTCTATTTGAACTTAAATATGAAATATGCTCTGTTCCAAAAGCAGGACATGGCCTGGTTTTAGCTGCTGATTTAAGTTTTTTCTTCCTTTTTTTTAAAAAAATCATTGTAAAAAATAAAACATTGTGTTAGAAGCTGTTACCACTCTTGTCACAATCTATCAATCCATGTATCAAGCACAGTCATACATATGCTAACATCATCATTTTCAAACTATTTTCTTTCTTCATTTTTTAACATTTTCTTTATATTTCAATCCCTGGTATCAGCTTATTTTTCTCCTCCTCCATCCTCCCTCTCTCATAAACCCTTGAAAATTTATAAATCATTACTTTTCTCTTGTCTCACACTGACCACTGTCTCTCTTCACCCACTTTTCTGTTGTCCATCTCCTGGGAGGGAGATACATGTAGATCATTATGATGGGTTCCCCCTTCTTCCACCATCTTACTCTTACCATCCTCATATCTTTGCTCTCATTAGTTATTGGTCCTTAGGGGTTTATCTGTTCTGGATTCCCTGTGTTTTGAGCTCTTATCTCTGCCAGTGTATATGTTCTGGTCTCGCCGAATCATAAAGTAGAATTGGGGACATGGTAGTGGGGGAGAGGAAAGCTTAAAGTACTAGAGGAAAGTTGTATGCTTTGTTGTTGCTATACTGCATCCCAACTAGACTGTCTCTTCCTTCTCACCCTTCTGTAAAGGGATGTCTTTCTATAGATGGGTTTTGGGTCTCCATTCTGTGATTCCCTTCGTTCACATTGATATGATTTTTTGTTCTGGTTCTTTGATGCCAGATACCTGATCCCACTGATACTTCATGTTCACACAGGCTGGTGTGCTTCTTCCCTGTGGGCTTTGTTGCTTATTAACTAAATTATTGATTGTTTTTCTTCAAGCCTTTAAGACCAAAGATACTATATCTTTTGATAGCTGCACACCATGAGCTTTCTTCATTTGCTTGTGCACCCATTCTGTCTTCAATGATTATGTCAGGAAGGTGAGCATCATGGAATGCCAAGTAATTATAACAAAGTGTTCTTGAATTGAGAGACTACTTGAAAAGAAACAATGTCCATCTGCCACCGTGATACTTAGCATATAAATAAATATACATAGATCTACTTCCCTATCACTATATATAAATATATTTACATATGTGCAGATCTATATTTAGACCTCTATAAATATCCCTGACTTCTTAGTTCTTTCCTCTATTTCTTTTTACTTTTCTCTTTTCCCACTATCATGTTCAGCATTCATTTGTATTTCAATAATTTTTCTCCACTGAATTGCCTTCTTTCAAGTCCAACCAGGCAACCTATGCCCTCCTTGCCATCGATTTTAGATCACTTGTTCTTCCCTTGCCCTGGGTTTTTTGACATCCCCTTCTTTCCCCTCTCTGCTCTCCCCACCCTGCCCAAGAACTTTTGGTTCATTGTTTTCATCTTTAGCCTTCCTATCTTATCTAGATAGATGTGCAGAGGCAATAATAACCACAAAAACAACACAGCGCCAAGCAAAACAACAACTACAAAAGAAAACCTGTAAATTGTTCCAGGTCTGTTTTTGACCTTTAGGAGTGTTTTCTGGTTGAGTTTGATGAAGTGCCATGCCCTGGCCCCAAGTCTATTTTTGGTATTCCCCAAGGACTTCATTGCTTTGTTCTCTTTGCTGCTGTACTGCACATCTTTAGTGTTTTACTCCGGTGTGGTGGGGCAGATTGGGCACAATTCTCACTTTGTGCCTCCAGGGTTGTCCTCCTTAGCGTTATGGGTCAGTGAGGATTGTCATGTCTTGTGGCAGAACTGGCCCTATGGTCCTCTTTGTGCATTGGCTGCTCTAAGCAGGAATATTGCCCTCAGCGCTTGGTGGGCCAGGATGTGTTCCACTCTCTCTCCATCCTCTTCTTTTGCTTCTGTGTGCTCTGATCAGATGTTCCGTTCTCACCAATCTCTAACTTCTTCAGTGCTGTCCTCTGAAGTGCATTCTTCTCAGGAGGGAAGGGGGAAGACAGGGGTACCCATGTAGTTGGGATTGGGGCCCTTGATAACCATGTCTATTTTTTCTATTGATATGGATCTTTTGAGATTTTTGACATCCATCAGAGATAGTCTAGGGAGGGATGTTAAACTTTATTTCTCTGTATTTTGTCTGGAAAAATCCATGATGTCATTGGTATTGCATTTTTATAGGAATTACACAATCTGCTTGTCAGTTTTGAGGTGTAAAACACAGCTGTGATTTTAGGGATTACATTTAATCCGTGATTACATTTGAAGAGCATTGCTATTTTAAGAATAAGCCTTATGAATAGGATAACTTTCCATTTATTTGTGTCTTCTTTAATTTCTTTTTTTTCCTTTAATTTCAAGAATGAATTTTAGCTTTAGGTGTATTTCATTTGAATTTTGTTTTCAATTTATTTCTATTTTATTGTTTTTGTGTTATTGACAAATGAAAAGTTTTCTTTTTTTCTGGCCTCTCTTGCCGATGTTTGGCTGGCAAAAAGGCTGACGGGTGACTGAAGGTGATATTTCTGGGGTTCCCTCAATCTTTAGCTGATGAGTAAACCCAATCTATTTTATGAGCTTGAGTTTTGGTCCACATTTTTCTCCCACACTATCCAGTATCTTCTAACATAATCCTTTTCAGAGAAATTGGTCTTGGTAATGGGAAACCATCTAGCTCTTCTAGGCTTGGAGACTTATATTTGCAAGGTCAATTAGTCTCTTCAACTAATCTTTTTCATGCACTTTAGCTTTTATTCACTTTTAATTCCTCCAGGGGGTAGAAACCAATAGACCTTAGATGGCCATGCATTGCTTTATAAGACCCCAGTTGCTTCTCACCAAAATAAGATGCAAACTTGCCTTTTTGAAATATGCTATAATAAATTGAACTTGGTATGCTCCTGAAACTGTTGCCCTGGTCCCTAGGTCTAGCAACATATTTCTTTAAGATGCTTGGATATGGTTAAGGCATTTGCATTACTGCAACTTGTATATCCTATTATGCTCACGAGTGTATTCACAGTATAGATGAACAGAGAAAGAAACAGTCTCTGTGAAGTCTACAAATATTTATGAGTATAAATATGCTTTTTCTTCTTCCCCCACCTGTGCAACTTGTGTGTCCATTTATGCATCCAATTGTAGACTAGTGTTATTGATGAGCTATGTATAAATAGTGATAACCTTTGTTTCCTTTAAACTCTTTACCTTTCCCCATGTCATTTTTTTTTTGGTCTTCATTATTTATAATTACATATTGGCTTTTCTGCCACTCAAGTTTAAATGTTTCTACTCTCTAGGTAGTAATTATTCTTTCTTGCTTCCATATGTCTGGTCAACATCAATTGATCTTTCTTTTGTATATAAACATTTTTCTTGACTTTCTTGCTATAGTGGTCCCATATGTGCTAGTCTTTTGGCGACACACTTAGTTTCTTAATTTCATATCCCTATATTTCATTCTAATGCAGATATATACAATTGATTTCTGCATATTTATTTTATACCTGGAAAGCTGCCAATCTGTTTGCTAATTTTAAGTTTTTCATGTATTATTTAGGAATTTTAATATGCAAAATTATTTTGGAAATAATTCATCTCACATCTGAGATGCTTTTTCTTTTTTTGCTGCTTAATTGCATTAAGTATAACTTCCATTTCAATGTCAAGCAAAAATGGAAACTGTAGACACTCATGCCTCATCCCTTCTTTTGACGGGAAAGTCAGTTTTTCAAAATTAAGTGTGGAATTTTCTATTTATGTTTATGTTGCTATTAGGTGCATTGGAGTTGACTCTGACTCATTAGAACCTTTCATAGGAGACAACAAAACAAGGCCCAGTTCTATGCCATCATCACAAGTATTGTTACCCTTGAGATCATTGTCCAGGTTTTCTTTTTAAACTTGGAGCAGTAAGATCCCAACAGGAACACGCATGCACGCACGTGCACACACACACACACACACACACACAAATATGCACATCACCTTATTTACGTGAAATCCCAGGGGAAAATAGATCTAGTTCTAGATTCCTTATTGGACATTTTTGACCTGGTTTCTTTGTAGCCTGCAGAGATCCAGTCTAGGGTGTTCTTTGAGGTGCACAACATGATCCATGAACCACACTAGAAAGGGTCAATGTGGAAATCCCATGAAGAGAAGTGGATTTTACCTCAAATTTGCCTGTAGCCATTGGACTTCAGGCTGAAACCACCCTCTTGTGAAAAGAAGCCAAGGACTATTAGCCAAAGGACTCGGACTTTTTGAGATTTGAGACTTTGGCTTAAGTCCTTGAGAGTCCCCAGTAAATGGTGCCCCAGAACTGCCATATGCTTACTATTTTAGTATATGTGCTGCCAAAGCGAGCACATATGCTTACCATTTGAATGTCCTCCTTACTTCATTATAACATGTATTAACCTGGTAGATATGACTCTACTGCCGTAAATGAATAATATTGGAATATTTTCCCTATCACCAAGCCCCATTGCTTGTGGAAATAGGGTCTAGTACTTGAGTTTAATCTGTACTAATCAATAATTCATGTATTGTGGTTTATAGCTGGCCTATACTCATACAATTTCCTTTTCTCATTCATGCTTTAAATTCTCTACCACTAAACTAGTGACACTATCAATGCATAATGGTTATACATTGGGCTGATAACCACAAGACCAGCAGATTGGAACTACCAAACAACTCCTCAGGAGAAGAATGAGCTTTCTATTCCTCTGAAGATTTGCATTATCAGAGACTTCCCAGGCAGTTCTAACCATTCCCTGTAGGGTAACTCTTATTTAGTATTGACTTTATGGCAGTGGAAATGATGCTCCAGGGGGAATGACTGATCATTATCTCTAGTATAAAATGACAATGATGTTTCTAAGGTGAACCAGAGACATTTATAAACATTGATGCATGATTGGATGTAGGGTTTGCATTTAGTCATAGCCCCAATCAAAGAACATATAGTTCTTATGTAATGCCCCAGCTTAATGCTTGGCCTCATGAAGTGATCAGTGAAGATATAGGTGCTAGATTAAAGTGTGGTGAAGAAATTAGATGTCACTTGGCTATCAGGACAACTAGCATCTGGAGTCTTAAAGGCTTGTCTTCACAAGCACACACCTAAGTCAGGCACTAAGTAAGTCCATATAGAAGAAACAAGGCCAACTATGTGATCCAAGGATTATACATAATATAACCCAGATCTACAGAAGGGCATTAGCGTTTAAATGTTGAAAAATTGTTTTTCAGAGAGTTATAGATGACATTAGAAACCCAAGAACCCTTCACCGTTTTACACATTGATTAAGCCTCTGATAAATCCTCTGGGATCATAGTTGAGGGATGTGAATAGGCCTGTAGTCTAACAAAAAGCAGTAGAGAGTCCATGGTGACAGCTGTAATTAGGTCAACATGTAGTAGCTTTTCACTTGATTTTCCTTTGGACACATGTTAAAACTATCTCAGTTTTTTTAAAAATTGAAGGGGAAATACACATAGATTAAGCCTCTGATAAATCCCTTCTGACCATGGATCACGGATGTTAATAGTCTTCATAATATGCAGCATGCATTGGAAATTGAATTGCTGCAGATGACATTAGATTAAAATTCAGCACCTTATCATTTGATCTCCCTATGATCCATTTAAGTTTGTTCTAGTTTTAATATTTTCTTTCTTTAAAATTAATGGCTTTATCTGTCTGTTCGTGTTAGTTTTTATTGACTTGTTTATTTTTTAAGTTTTTCTGTATATGAAATCCAGGAAAGGTAAACCCAAAGAAACAGTAGCTAGGTTAATGTTTCCTTTGGGCATGACAGGTGAGTTTGGAGAGAAATGGATATTTAATAATGATGAATAAAAGAGTGAAGATGCTCCAAAACTGATTGTGGTATTAATTGCACAACTCTTCTTGATGTGAATATTGACTTGTCTAATATGTGAATTGTATGCAAATAAAACTGCTGGAAAAGAGGTCATCCTCATTTTGCTATCCTCTAATTTACTAAGTAGGATGTCTTTTTCCAGGGACTGATCTCTGTGTGAAATTACATGTGAAATATACGTGAGATTAAGTCTCCACTTTTTTATATTATGAACCTTCTTATTTTACTTCTCCCAAGACAAATCTTTTAAGTCCTTCTGTCAGTTCATGGCACTGACCGAAGTTGATCTTGTCTATCAGCACAATAAGTCAAAGGCATTACTTCCTCTTCGGTCTTCTCTTGTCAGTGTCCAGCCTTTACATATATGTGAGGCAATTGAAAATTCCGTGACTTGGGTTGAGCAAAGTCAGTGTCTGAATAACATGTTTGCTTTTCATGTTTTCAAGAACTCCTGTGCAGGAGAGTAGCTCGGGGCAAGGCATTGTTTGATTTCTTGACTGCTGCTTTCATGAGGGTTGATTGTGGATCCAGGTAAAATTACATCTTTGACAAATTTGATCTTTTATTCCCTTATCCAAAGCATTTAAACACCTATCATTTTCTATTGCTCCAGTTGTGAAGATTTCCCTTTCTATACATTCAGTTGTAAGCCATACTTATGATTGTACTCTTTGATCGTCAAGAGTAAGTCCTCTTGGCAAGCTAAGTTTTTTTACCACAGGTTGTTATTGATACTGTACACACTTTTGATGCTGCAGTCTATTTCAGAGGCTACAGCTTATCTAATGATTTGCTTAACATAGGAATCAGAAAGTACAATGAAAGAAGACAACATTGACTGTGTCTTCATTTTTTATTCCAATGACTGACTTCTATGTAAATGTTATGCATGACCACAAGTAAGTGATACAACCTTCTCACTTATCACCATTGTATTCATAGTTTGGTATGATCCACACAGTCAGATGCCTTTGTAAAGGCAATATAACACAAGTAAACACTAAAAGAGAACTCCATATAGTTTAAAATTACAAAAGTGTGCATCACACTTGTATCCTCTCATTATAATTAGTCTATCTGTATGCTGAACCAGTAATCTGAGAAGTTGGCATATATGATATTACATTTTTCATATATGCCAACTTCTCTGATTATTGGTTCAGCATACAGATAGACTAAGTGCAGTGAGAGGACATAAACCTGAAGCATACCTTTACTCATTTTAAACCATGCACGATTCCCATCTTATTCTGCCCGCGTCATTGCCTCTTGATCCATGTACAGATTCCACATAAGCACAAGGAAGTTTCTGAAAGTACTCTTCCCCTCAAGGTTATCCAGAGCTTGTTATGATCTATACAGTCGAATGCCTTGAAATAGCAATAAATACAAGTAAGTCTCTTAGTGGTATTCTCTGCATTCGGCCAAGATCCATCTGACATCAGCAATAATATCCTCTCTTACACGTTCATTTCCAAACATGGCCTGAACCCCTGGCAGCTCCCTGTCATACCGCTGCATATGTTGTTGGATTACTTACTTGTTATATCAATAATATTGTTCTCTAATTTGAATAAAATGTTGGATCACCTTTATTATAATGGGTACAAATATGGATCTCCTCCATTCAGTTGGTCAGATAGATTTTTCTCCAAATTTCATGGCATTGATGAGTGCTTCCAGTGATTTGTCAGAATTCCATCAATTCTAGAAGCCCTACTTTTTTACAAAACTTTCAACGCAACTTGAACTTCTTTCTTTAATAAACCATTGGTCCTTGTTCAGATGGTACCTCTTGAAATGATAGAATGACAACTACTTCTTTGGGTAGAGTGCCTGTGTAGTCTTTAAATATTTTCTTGAAGATTCCTGTATCATGGAATATTTTGCCCAGAGTATCTTTCAATATTTCATTTTTCCTTGAGTTATTTCAGTTTGAGATATGCTTAGTGTGTTCTTTCTTTGTGTATGTGTGATTTTCTAGGACACTGTATATTTCATTATAATATTTTAGTTTGTCTTCTGGAGCTTCCCTTTGAAATTTTCTATTCCGCTCATTTCTTCCATGGACATTAGCCTCTCTATGACTTAGAGCAAGTTTCTGTGCCTCTTCCAGGCTTCACTTTGATGATTTTCTTTCTTTCCTGTCTTTTTAATGACCTTTTGCTTTCTTCATGAATTATGTTCTTCATGTCTTCCCACAGCACATCAGATCTTCTGTAATTAGTGTTTGATACATTAAATCTGTTTTTGAGATTTAATGTTCTCAGAATTCTGGTGAGACATACTCAAGGTCACATTTAGGCTTCAGTGCACTTGTTTTAATTTTTTTTAGCTTCATTCTGAACTTATGTATGAGCAATTGATCGCCTGTTCTACAATTAACCCCTGGCCTTCTTTTAGCTGCTGCTGTTGACCTTTTTCATGATATATTCCCACTGATATTATCAATTTGATTTTTGTTTTTGATTTGGCGAAGTCTTTGTGCATTGTTGTTGCTTGTGTTGTTGAAAAGGGGTATTGGCTATGAACAAGTCTTTGGTCTAGAAAAATTCTCACAAGTGATTTCCAGGTTTGTTCTATCACCAAGACCATATTTTTCAACCTTTCTCTCCCTCTTCTTTTTGCTAACTTTTGCATTTCAATATTCAATGGTTATCAAGACAACCTGATTGCATGTTTAATTTCAGATTGGAGTTTGATAACATTCTTTAACTTATCCATCATCAATTTTAGTGTTTGGTGCATACATTTGAAAGATATTTGCATTAACTGAATTTCCTTGCAAGCAGGTAGATAAAATCCTATCACAGACTGCATTGTAATTCAAGAAGCATTGCACTGCAAAAATGATCTTGAGGTGTCCTTTCTAAGAATGCAACATTATTCCTCGTGAGTATATCATTCTCAGTATCATAAATCATGATTTTTTTACTCAAAATAGTCAATAACAAGCCAATTAAGTCCACCAACATATAGAACATTGGTCTTAATATATTCCATTTTATTTTTATGACGTCCAATTGTCCTAGATACATACTCCATACGTTCCAAGTTCAGAATAAGTGATGTTTTCAGATGTTTCTTCTCATTTTGAGTTGTGCCCCTCAGCAAATGGAGACCTTAAAGACTTTCCTCCATTCACATAACCATGGTAATCTCTACTTTGAAAAGGCAGCTCCTTCTCAGTCATATTCAAGTGCTCTCAACCTGAAGGATCCATCCTCTGGCAATATTTCTGACAGTATTCTGCTTCCAGTCATTAAATCTTCAGTGTCTGCCAATATGTCCATTCTATGCATAAGGCTTTTAGCACTCCATCCTCCAAAGCGGAAAACAAATTCTTTCTTTGTAGTCTTTTCTTAATCTGAAAGCTCCACTGAAACCTGGTCACTTTGGGTAACCACGTTGGCATTGGAAATACCAGTGACATACTTTAAGTGTTACAACAACACACAAACCACCATATTAAGAGACAAAATGATAAACAATCAGTAGAACCACTAAAGGTAATGATGCAGACATTGAAGAATTCTACCAATGTCTTCAGTCTGCAATTGATCAAACATGCTATCAAGAAGCATTAATATTGGCGATTGGAATGAAACAGTTGGGAATAAAGAAAAAGAAACAATACTTGGAACTTAGTTCACAGAGTTATTTAAATTTGTGTCTTGGGCTGTGTTCTCTAAAGAAACAAAACAACTGACATATATTGTATAGAGAGAGACACTTATATCAAGACTGACTTATATCAAGACTGTAAAGCAGTCAAGTTCAAGTCCAGGCCAGTATCAAGATCGTGGCTCAGATGTGAAGCTACAATCACTCCTGATGCTCTTAACTGTAGGGGCTGATGAACCCCAAAGAGGAGAGAAGACTACAGGCTGGTGACTGCAGCGACAAATAAATACAAAATCAGCAGGTCTGGCTGTAGCTTCAGAGGTGATTTAATCCAAGGTCAGAAAGTCAGATAGCAGGGCTCTGGTGATTCCAAGAATCTTATGGCATCATGACTGGCTGCTGGTTCAAGTCCCAAGACCCAGAGGTCAATGAGCCAGTTACAGATACACATTATACAATTTTTAAAAAATCATGTTCACGTCTACAGGGAACAGGCCACACCCCACAGGGAAATCGTTCATTGGAAAACTGAGTAGGCTGCTGTATCACACCCTAGACTTCTTAAAGTTGGTTTTTTGTTCATAACAGATTCTAATAAGGATTTGAAAGAATTGTGCTAGACCACATCACAGGGATTACCAGACCTTAACAGCCAAACCAAGGAAAAGCCTGGCCGAGTTATGTTGAGATAAAACCTACCAGGAATTTGTATATCCTAGTTGTTCTTCTTTCAAATTATTATATGCATTTTTTAAGTGATTGAGTTATACAATGTAGAACTGAATTTAAATTCTCATAGGTTCCTGATTTTCTGTCATGGAGTCTGGAATAACCCCTCTGGAAGAACCCCTCTAACTATTACCCTGAGATGATCTTCACACATTAATCAGAAGCAAATAACAACAAAACCAGTTCAGTTTAACTAGTAAAAGATATCTACCTCAAGCAGTAGGTCTTTCAAAAATTATCTATATGTGAGGGCTGAGCCCCGGTGGCGTAGTGGTTGTGCGCGGGACTGCGGCCCACTGGGATGGAGGTTCAATTCTGGCTCCCAGGAGCAAAGGCTGGGCCTCCTACTCCCACCACCTGAGGGCAATGATGCCTAAAAAAAAAAAAATTATCTATATGCGATCAAATTGACAACAGCAGCTCCAAAGATTGGATAGAAATTTTAAGGGTCAATTAGGTTGTGTTAATGGGAGAGAAACAGCTCAGAACAGGAGGATAAGAATGGTTTCACAGTTCAAATAATGTAATCAATGTTAAATATACATTAAATAGCTTTATGTCTGGCCATGCATATTTTTAAAAACAATGACAAAATTAAAATTTGAAAAGCCTAATGAACAACTGCTATTAGTGAGTGCTTGTTTGGCAACCTGGATGCTTATTTGTCAAAGAACTGCCATACTCAGAATTTCCATGGTTATTGCAATGGGATTTCTAGTAGTCTTGTTCTTATCATGTTACTGGGTCTCACTAACCATGCACAAATTGGGGGAGAACAAGAATGGATGCTCTATCTGCAATTGGTCCAATCAGATATCTCCTTGATGATGAAAACTAGGAGCAAGATCAGGAAATTAGAAGCATTCTTTTTTCAAGAATGACAAATATTTACACAAAAACTGAGGAACCAAGTAAGACTGATTTTAATTAAACTTACATACAGAGAGAGTAAATATATGCACACAAGCATATTTTTTCTGGTTTTTATTACCCTTTTTGCTCCAGCTTAGACAGTTCTTGAGCTTTATTCTTTCTTAACCAAGGGCGGAACACCTCTATAGTCCTGTGGTATTTGTCCTGCATTTGTCCTATTTGTCCCGTTAGCATTCCAGTAAATAAAATTAATTTTGAGCCAAATAGAAGATATCATTTGGAACTGTCATTGTTGTGGAAAAAAGAAGAGATTTCATTAATACAAAATTCATAGGAAGAAATTTAAATTACCCTAAGAAAACCAGAGACAAATACATAAAATATGTCGATAGTCACATCATAATCACATAGTTACCATTGCAGAAAATAGCAAATGCTTTTTAATATTTGCATGTTCCACATTGTATTTTCATAAAATGTATGTTCCACATTGTGATTTTATAAAATGCTATACGTTGTTTTTATTCATAAAATAATCTATACAATATAAAATTATTATGTAGCTCTATTTGTATATAGAAGAATTGCTTTAACAGTGAAAACCATTTTCTAAATGACTGAATTCATAAATGTGTGCATTGAAAAGTCTTGAATGGTTATACACTCACGTTTCTTTGTTGTTGGATTACAGGTTCATTTTACTGCAATTTTGAAAATGCAATATGGTTTGGATTATTCATAATAAACATCGATTATATTATTATAGGAAATAAAGGTATTTTAATTTTGGAAAATAGATATAAAGGCCATGTGACTAGAAAAGTTTTCTATGTTGAGATAGAGATCACAGAGATTGCAGAATAAAAGGTGAATATACAAAGGTCAAGTCTGAAACACTGCAAAAAAAGTATCATTTCCAGGTAGTGGGAATGATTTCCTAAGAATTTATTTTAGTAAATCCAGAAAAGTAAGTCAGATCAGTAAGTAAGTGGAAACTATATCAGATTCAATAAAAACTTTACACTGAAGACATTGAAGAAATGTTTTGCTGGGAACTGAGAGACGGTTGAGAGGTGGTGAATATTCTGACAAGACTGAATTGCAGTGTGGTCCTGATGCTCTTGGGAAGCTTAATTAAAAAATAGCTTAGCAATTTATTCTTCACTTTGTGGGTATTGATATCTTCTGTCACTTAATGTTCCCTTTGCCCTCTTCTTCACCCTGTTCTACACCCTGGTGTTCTGATGGGAACTAAAGCAAAGTCATCTTAAGTCCTCTGAATTCTGGTTGATTAACACCATGTGCTGTCAGAAAAGGATGCTCTCTCAGGCCAAGTTATGCACTCCATAGTTTGGCATCCCTACCACCTAGCAAAGCCAAAGTTTGTCTTTGCACATATTTTCTTCAATGTTTCTCCCCCTGTTGCATTCAAGCCTTAGGATGGAAAAACATGCCATCTCAAGGATTCCATTGAATAGCTTGAACTGAAGAATGAAAGGGTAAAAAAAGAAAAAAACCTTAAAATAATGAGAAAAAGGACAATCTCTAGTGCATTCTCAGACTTGCCCTTTTCTATGTTTCTCGGTTCCTATGGTCATTATCACAGAAATACAACAAGTCAGTGATTTAAAATAATATCAATATATTATCTCATAGTTTGAGTAAACCTTTATTTGTTCGATGAGGAAATAATGTTGATGTATACCTGGTCTAAATCCTAACTGCATTTATAAGTAAGGTCCTATATTTGATGCCTTCATCTTTTAAATAATGTCTTTATTAAACAATTCAGATTGCCCAGTCCTGTGCCATCTATTTCCTGCAGGACCCTCACTAATGCAAACACTTATTTGTCAAATAGATTAACAGGTTATACCCCTCTGTTCCTTAAAATAAAATGCCGCAATAGATAATGTGGCATCAGCTTTATGGCTCTTCATAGAACACAGTTACAATATCGACCTATTGCAGACCTTTCCAGCACTCTGCCTTATGGTGCACACATTTCTTCTGGCTTCCTCCATGTTCATTCTCTAAACAAGCATCTTCTCTCTTTGCTGAAGGACTGTCCTGGAATGCTGGCAGAATCATTTACTTATGCACAATATATAGAATTACCTGGAAATATATATGCCATTCCTCTCATTCCAGAAGACCTACCCAATGAGGGACGGTGTAGGACAGTGGTCGGCAACATTTTTTTTTCAAGTGGGTAATTTTTCAACTGTTTTTCACAAAAATTTTTGCTGGTGGTTCACATCACTTCTATTTTAGATTGCGCATTATCTTAGAATACAGGAAAAAACATACAGATGAGATAGTACAATATACCTTAAATATAGAATTACAAATGCATTATCATAAAATCTATATTTACAACTTGAAACAAATCATAAAACGTTAGCAGAAAAGTAAGCACCAGGTAAATAAAATGAACCCCTACTTGATTAAGAACATTTAATCATTTTAATGGCTTACTTGAGGCTGTTTCATTATCCCTGTAAGGCTTGAGATATTTGGGTGATAATGCAGTTTTTAAAAGAACACATGATTCTGAATTTTCGTTAGTTAACCTGTTTCACAATGAATTGAGAATGAATTTCATTTGGGAAAATACCTGTTCACATGAATAGCTGGACCCAAAAGCTGATAATAAAGTGGAACCAACTTTTTTATCAAAGAAAACTTAGAAGGAAGTGATGCCCAATGTGTAGCTATTGCGTCTTCTTAAAGCTTTGAGTCTGATTGTCCATATTGTTGACTTTTTGAAGACAATTAACTCCATATCCAGATTTTCAATTTCAAAGAAATTGAAATATTGCAGGTTCAACACATTGTCTCCCATTTCATCAGGATTTATTATAAAACTGAACATAGGATGATGGGCTTTAAAGTTCTGAAATTGGGTTTCAAATTCGGTTTGAATGGCATCTATGTAAGTTTTAAGCATATCTACTTCTGCATTTGTAATTTCTTTACGACTTTTTATCAAAGGAAAATATGTAAATGTAAATGTTTGTTTTACTAAGCCACCCTGGAACAGAACTATCTTACAATGAAAACTTTTCCATTCTTCATAAAGTTTGAGAATTGTCTCTTCCTTGCCTTGTAAGCACAAATTTAAGTCATTGAAATGTTATATCTGCTAAGAAGTTTAATTTAAGAAGCCAATTTTAATCTTTGAGCTGAGGGAAACTTTCACTGATTTCACTCAAAAATATTTCAACTGCATCAATGCATTTCACAAAGAGATTTAGAACCTTTCCTCTGCTTAACCAACAAACTTCAATATGCATTAATAAATCACTATATTCACATTCAGTTTCTTCTAAAAATGTTTTAAAATATCTGTGATTCAAGGCCAAATGAGCTATAATTGTGTTAGTAATTTTAAGAACTACGCTCATCACTTCATTTAACTGTTTTGAGGAGGCTTTTACACATAAATTTACATCATGAATTATACAGTGGATGAAAGCAGCTGTCTTCCAAGTCGCTTCTGCAATAGGTCTGCAAAGACAGCACGTTTTCCTAGCATGGCTGGAGCCCCATCAATTGCGACAGAAAATAATTTTTTCAAATAAAAAACATTTCCATTTTTGAATTTAATAAATTCTTGCACTTCCTTTAAAACGTCTATACCTTTCGTAGTCCCTAACATTGGTGAAAGTACACACAGCTCTTCATGAATAACTGGAGAATCACTATCTTCCTAAGGAGCAACTCTTGCAAGCCTTGCAACGTTATTGATGTCAGTACTTTCGTTCACAGACCAGTCCAACGAGATCTGTCTCATTGAAGTCAAACTCCACATGTTGCTTTTCAGGTGTTCGACTCAGCTCGAAGAAGACAGTCACTGCCAGCTGGCTGCTGACGGCTGTCTCACCAAATCCAAAGCATCACAGCTCAGCGACCACCACCTACCGACGGACGTTAAATCGCAATCACCCACTTTAATTCGTGGGCAATACCTTCCAACTGTCGTACTTAAGAATTGTTTACTGGGTCACTAAAATTTTCCCAGCGGGTCACTAGGTGACCCGCAGGTCATAGGTTGTCAACCACTGGTGCAGGCATATAACTATTTCAGCCCTCTATGACCAGTTCTAAGCATAACCTAGCTTTTTTCCACACATTCCTTATTACACTGAACCATGGTTGCTGCCCATGAAGCTTCCCTCCATATCACAAGTTGCTTGGACTCCTTTTCCTTCCTGTTTCAAGTCTCTGCTCTTCTGTGACTATTTCTGAGATATGTTTCCAAATAAAGAGATTTAATCAAAATCATCAATCACAGGATCTGCTTCAGAGCAGTTCAATATAACTCTAAGCATTGTGAACTATGAGTGTGTCATAAATAAAATTTGAAAATATTTACTAAAGTATTTTAATCACCCATGGAACTAATAAACAATTAGAAACAAACATAAAAGAAATATATGTAATGTAAAATTAGGGGATTGATTTAATTGCTTTCTCTGACAAACTTTAATGCAGATATATTAAATTTAAAGAGCATAATTCTGTTTGGATTACATTATCCATGACTTATAGGTGTTCACTCTGAAAAGAATGCATCATACTACTGACTTTTCATTGTATAATAAGACAGAGGAGAAGATGGTAGGTGCTCAATGAACAAGGTATATTTTGAGAGGTATATTGGTTATTTTTCCATATCCCAGGACCTTCAAACCTGATTCATCTTTAACCTCTCCAAGGGAGGACAGGCATTTTTGTAAAATCAGAGTAATGGAGGGGAGAAAAGACCAAGAAGACATGGTTCATTATCTTCCTATTTCAGCTTTTACTTTGATAAATGAGGTGGTCAAGTTCAAAAAGTCTAAGTGATTTGCACAAAACCATTCAGTTGGTTAGTAGAAGAAAAGAAAGTTAGAACTAGGTCTACACAGTTCTATTTAAGTATAGATATGTATAGGTTTCCATTGCTGAAATATTTTATTTACATACCTATTGTCAACCTTCTTAAAGATAAAAATTTAATCTTCCACCATCTGTGGATTTTTTTAGATAACTTATGGTTTTATCAGAAATTTGAATGATTACTTGCTCAATTTAATTACCAGAGTTTATTGAGTTAATTAATATTTTAACTTTTAATAAATCATTTTATTGTGGGCTCTTATAGCTCCTTTAACATGCCATACATTATGTCAAGCACATTTGTACATATGCTGCCACCATCCTTTTCAAAACACTTTCTTTCTACTTGAGTCCTTGGTATCGGTTCTTCATTTTTTCCCTCCCCCCAACCCTTCTACCCTCATTATCCTGGATAAATTGTAAATTATTATTATTTTCATATCTTACACTGTCCTGAGTTAATTACTTTTAAAGTCATTAGAAAATTTTACCTTCTTCATTATCGTCTGACGTAAAATGAGGAAAGGGGATAGTGGACATACTGGCTAATTATTCTGCCAACTTGATGGTACCTGCACAAAGATAAGCGTGGAGTCCAGCCTTTCAACCAGGTGATTGGCGATGATGCCTCATTGGGTGCATGGTCTTTTTATGAGTCACTGGAAATCTCTCTCTGGCCCTTCACACTCTAGAGGAAGCCACATATGGCTGCTGCCTCTGGGAGCCAACCTGGGAGTTGTTAATGATTCTTTGTCCTATTCCTACCGTCCTGAGATCCACCCACTGGCTTGCACACTTAGTGCTTTCCCCTGACCTACCTGGGTCATTGGTTTGTAGCTATGTGAGTCTGAAGATAGATCATCTTAATATTAGATGTGGGTGCTTGATTTATAGTCAACTGAGATGCCCTCTTGATATAAGGTTCTTTCATATATATGAATGTCAGTGGTTTATTTTCTTAGACAACCTTGGCTAACATAACTGGTACAAGGAGTGGGCTTATCGAGTAATAAATCATAAAAATAGAGAGTGGAGTCTTGTCTGACCTCTGACTTGTGGCAATCATGTGAAATTTAATTTTCCTTCTCTTCTGAGCAGAACCTGAGCCTATATCATGACCTGGACTAAGGGGGGGGGGGAGGAGTTTGTGAAAGGGACAGTGATCTGCAACGAAGGTCTGGCACTTTTGAGTTTGCTACAGCACCCATCCGCCTGCCTTAGTATAACTCGCACTGAACAGAGCAGACACCAGCCGGATGCAAAAGCAGACTGTGAGCTGATCCCCATTGCTTGCTGGCTTGATGGAGAGCCTCATCTCTAGTCGATTCCAACTGGAATGGACTGTCTTCCCAACAAACAACATGATTGTGTCTTTGGAACTCTGGCTCTCTAGGAGTTGTCAGTTTAGAAATCAAATACCCCCAACATGAGGAGGTCAATGCATGAAGTATCTGGCTTACAAACATCCATGGTTGTCTTAGGTATTTATTTAGGAATCAAGTGTAACAGGGAAGAATACACACTGAGTGGTCTTCTCTTTTCCGAATCTATCTAAGAGAGAAATGGGTGAGGTAGGATGTTGATAAGATTGTAGAATTCAGTGCACAGAGCTGCAATTGTCAAACATAAAATAAGTTCTGTTTTGTTCACTTATAGAGTATAAGATATAAATGGGACTGGTGGATTTTTTCTTATATAAATTTTGGTTGTATCATGTTAGACACAAACATGATTTATTATTGTGTAAATGTGTGCACAAGTGTCAAGTTGAAAAGCAGTGGTCTGTGTTGATTAGATGTTGTGCCAACCTGATGATACTGGAAGGAGCTCTGGGGGCACAGTGGTTAAGCATGTCTGAGCTACTCATTGCAGGGTCAGCATTTTGAAAGCACCAGCTGCTTCCTGGAATAGACACGAAACTTCCTACTCCTGCAAAGAGAAACGATCTCAGAAATCCCCTGTGGCAGTTCTACCCTGTCCTACAGGGTAACCATCAGGTTGCTACAGGGAGACTTTGAAGCATACATAATTGAATCTATAGGAGTGAGTTTGGGCTTTGGTGTGGAAGTTGCTTGTTGCCTTGTGTTGCCTCCTTGAGAGTCTGGTCTTTTAATAAGACAGAAATCTCTCTCTCTCTCTCCCCCCCACTCCCTCAGTCTCACTGCTTGTTGTGATGCTGTATCTCTCTGTAGTGGTAAACCCTTATAGGCCCCTAAACCTTGGAGCCAACCTCAGAATTACTGATTTATTGATGCAATTTTTATATAAAATCATTTCTTGATAAAAGTTCTTTCTTATGGCATATGAGTTTCGTTGGTTTTGTTTCTCTAGATTTCTCAGGTTGGCACTATGTGTGCACAACTCTTTCCACCCAAGGAACTTACAGTGTCACTGTCTCCCTTCCAACAAAAAAGCCACATGTTGCCCCCAAAAATTCAACAACTCAGCTAATTTGTAAGATAAAAATCATGATGCATAAAATAGTAAATTGTCTATTCAAATCGATTTAAATGTTTATTCACTTAAAATAAATATTACACTATTTATTTGTTTTTGTTTTGCTTTGAGAACAACTTGCTTGTCACTTAAGACTTCGAGTCCATTTATTTATCTATTTATTTATATATACCTTTATTAGGGACTCTTACATCTCTTATCACAATCCACACATTCATCCATTGTGTAAAGCACATTTGTATCTATGCTGCTATCATCATTTCAAAGCATTTTCTTTCTACTTGATCCCTTGATAGCAGCTTCTCATTTTGCCCTTCCCCACCAACTGCCCTCCCTCATATTGCTAAGTTATAAATTATTATTTTCATATCTTACATCATTCTCTGTCACTCTTCACCAATTTTTCTATTGTTTGACCTCCTGGAGGGGATTATATGTTGATCCTTGTGATCGAATCCCCGACCCGCTACCTTCCCGCTATCCCCCTGGTATCTCTATTCTCATTTTTGGCCCTGAGGGGTTTATCTATCCTGGATTCCCTGTGTCCAGGCTCTTGTATGTAGAAGTCTACTTGTTCTGGTCTAATCCAATTTGTAACATAGAACTGAGGTCATGATAGCGGGGAGAAGGAAGAACCAAAGAGTTAGAGGAAAGTTGTGTATCTCATCGGTGCTATATTGCATCCTGACTGACTCATCTTTTCCTTGTGACCCCTCTGTAAGGGGATGCCCAATTGTCTACACATGGACTTTGGGTCCTCACTCTACACACACCACCATTCATAGGGTATGATTTTGTTCTGGAACTTAGATGTCTGATATTTGATCCCATTGACACCTCATTATCACATAGGCTGATGTACTTCTTCCATTTGGGTTTTGTTGCTTCTCAGTTAGATGGCCACTTGTTTATCTTCAAACCTTTGAGACCTCACATGCTATATCTTTTGAGAATTGGCAGCATTAGCTTTCTTCACATTTGTTTATGACCCCATTTTGCCTTATTGATTCTGTTGGGAATGTGAGCATCAAAGAATGTCGTATTATTAAAAGAAAGTGTTCTTGTATTGAGGGAGTACTTTATTTGAGATTCAATGCCCATCTGTATCTCAATTCTTAACATATAGATATAAATACATAGATATATTCCCCTCTCATCATATATATGTATATTTACATATGCACATGCCTTTATTTAGACCTCTATAAACGTCCTTTGCCTCTTGTTTTTTTCCTCTATTTCCTTTTACTTTCATCTTGTCCCACCATCATGTTCAGCCTGCATTCAGGTTTAATAAATCCTCACTCCTACATTGCCCTTGATTAAGCCCCATTAGGCCTCCTTCACCCCACTCTCCATTGATTTTAATTTCCTTGTTTTTCCCTTGCCCCTGGGTTGGTTTCCCACTCTCCCTTCCTTTCTCCCATCTCCCTTCTTCCATTACCCCCACCCCAGAACCATCAGTCCCAATTTTTTGTCTTCAAATTATTTATCCTATCTTGTTTAAATAGACATGTAGAGACATTAATAAACTAAAAAAAAAAAGCAAAGTCAAAGAAAAAAAAGAAAATAATAACAAAAGAAAAAATCCTGGCTATCAAAAGATATAACATCTTTGTAAAGGTTCAAAAGTAAACAAGCAGCCATCTAGCTCTAGATGCAACAAAGCTCACATGAAAGAAGCACACCAGCCTGTGTGATCTTGAGGGGT
Source organism: Nesogale talazaci (assembly GCA_004026705.1). NCBI lineage: Eukaryota > Metazoa > Chordata > Mammalia > Afrosoricida > Tenrecidae > Nesogale > Nesogale talazaci. The sequence continues at coordinate 40,869 of PVJH01012691.1, forward strand.
TAATGGCATCAGGTATCAGGCATCAAGAATAGAACCTAGATAAAAACCATGGAATAAACCATATGCAAGGTGAATGGGTGGAGGGGCAAGGAGTAGAGACCCAATGCCCATGTGTAGATATTTGGATATCTTCTCACAGAGGGGTCACAGGGAAAAGTATAGTGTACCACCGATGAAACACACAACTTTTTTCTAGCTCTTTGGTGCTTTCTTCTCCCCAATATCATGCACACTGCTTCAGATAAGAGCCTGCAACATAGAGAATCCAAGAGAGATAGACCCTTCAGGGTCAACAAGAATAGTAGCGATTCCAGGAGTAGTAGGGGAAGGTGGGTGGAAACTGGGGGAATTGATCACAAGGATCAGGTAGAACTCCCTCCCAGGGGGATGAATAATGGAAAAGTGAAGGGGGGGGGTGGACGATGATGTAAGATATAGAAAAAATAATCTACAACTTAACAATGGTTCATGAGGAGGTGTTTCCCAGTGGAGTCGGATGGGGTGACACACTCTGTCTCCAAAGTCTATTTTTGGTATTCTCCAGGGAATCCATCACTTTGCTTCCCTTGCATGCCCTTAGTGTTTCACCCCAGTGTGATTTGGTCAGATTGCAGTGTTGTTCCCCCATAGCACTATGGTTCAGTGAGGGGAGTTGTGTCTCATGTTCGAGCTGGCCCTATGGTTCTCTCTGTCCATTGTCTGACCTGAGCTAGAATGTGTTCCCTCCCTCTCCACCCCTCTACATTTCTCTTGTGTGCTCTAATCCCCAAACTATAGCCTCAGTGCTGTCCTTTGATGTTCTTTCTTCTGGGGGTGGGGCATGGAGGGTAGTAGTTGAGATTGAGGCAGGTGTCCACAGACCTCTATAATAGTTCCCTGATACATTCAGGTATGTTGTATTCATGCCTTGGTGCACTGGGTTGAAGCCTGGTGTCTCTCTCTCTCTCCCTCCCATCCCCCTCTGGATACATAAGCATTACTCACTCTCCTCTTGAGTGTGTTAGTGCCCTGCCCTCCCCCACCCCCTCTCCCCACCTCCGCCACCATGCCTGGTTATTTTCCCTCTTTTTTCCTCTTTCTTTCTCCCTCCTATTTAGTTGGCTGCCATATACATCCCTAGATTGGGTTTAGCCTTTACCATAGAAACTGGGTCTCACCCCAGGAATGTATGTATACAGTAACTTTTCCCCTATGATCCACTTTTTAAGCTTACCTCAGTGGACTTTGTGCTTCACTTACTTTGTTTAGCATGGTTTCCTCCAGTTCTTTCCATGCATCAGTGTGCTTGACGCATCTATCACTGTTTTTTTAGGGATGCACAATACTCCATTGTATGTATGTGCCACCATTTTTGTTTTGTTTTTTATCCATTCATCCATTGATGGAAATTTGGGTTGTTTCCAACTCCTTGCAATTGTGAACTGTGCTGTGGTGAACATTGGAGCATAGACATTTGTTCATGGTCTGATTATTGCCTTTTCTGTGTACAAGCTCAGTAGAGAGAGCACTGCATCATGTGGTAGTTTGATTTCCATCTGTTTTAGATATCACCAAATCAATTTCCATAATAACTGTACATGCCAACAGGTTCACCAGCAGTAGATGAGAATCCCTGTCTCCTCACAGCCCCTCCAACACTTGTTACTTTCTGGGTTTTTTTAATTGGGCTATCTTTTAAGGTGTTAGGTGGTATCGCACTGTTGTTTTAATTTGCATTTATCTTGTGGTTAATGATCATTTCTTGAACATTTTATCATATGTTTATTGGCCATTGAGATTTCTGCCCCTGTGAAACTGGTTTTAGGTTTTTGACCACCTCCTTAGTGGGTAGTTAGGGTTTTTTTTCTTGTAAACTTGAAAACTATTGTAGATTTTAGTAATAATGCCTTTGTCTGATGTGCCATTGCTAAAGATATTTTTTTAGTCATTGGCTCTTGTATTACTCTCTTGGTGAATTCTTTCAATCTACACAAGTGTTTTGTCTTCAGTATATCCCACTTGTCAATTTGTGACTCCTCTGTATTTGCATCCTTCCCACTTTCTGATAGCCTATGGATTCCCTGTGCCAAGATTATCAGTTTTGTATCAATTCCCTCATTACTGACCCTAAGAGTTTAGGGTTTTACCTCAAAGTCAGTGATCCACCTTGAGTTTATTCTTGTGCTAAGAGTAGGATAAGGATCTTGCTTCATTTTTCTGCAGATACCCATTTTTTCCAGCACCACTTATTGAAGAGGGTATCTGCTTCTCATTTGATGCTTTGGGGGCTCTTATCAAAAATCAGCTGTCTGAACGCTGATTTTTTTATTTCTGGGTTTTCAGCTCTTTCCCATTGTTCTGAATATCTGTCTATGTTAGACGATACATTAGGGAAAAAATCCACAGAAACTCATATGTTTAAGAGAGAGCTTTATATAATGGGAAAGTGCACATGAATAAAACATCCCAAACCAGTGATGCCCAAACCCCCATGTCCAACATTAACCCATATGTCTGAAACCAATCCACAAAGTTCTTCTCCATCTCACCAAACACACGCAATGACACCGACCGTAGGAGGAAAGCCGAATCCATGAAAGTGTAAGCATCTCAGCACTTGCAGGGGTCTGCAAATTGTTCCTCCAGCAGCCAGAGCTGCATCAGGGCAGGTCTATGCAGCTCATCCTCAGGGACTTCTTGCATGAAGTGAGCCTTGCAAGCTGAAGCAGGGGACTGGCTAACACAGCTGCACCCTGGTCTGACCATCAGAAAGCAAGAGATCTGAGAGCTAGAAAGGAGAGGCTTACAGAGCCATTTTTCTCCCCACCATTCAATTAACCCCACATGTGTTTATTGACCAGGTTGGCACAATGAACTTTAGCTAGCTCACTGTGATTATAGCACAGTATAATGTACCACACTGCTTTGACCACTGTGGTTACATAACACGTCCTAAAGTCAGATAGAGCAAGTGCTCCCATCAAGTCCAATTCGATTTGACTTCTCTTTTTTTAGCCACTCAAAGCACTATTTACTAAATTTTTATATAATTTATTGTACAATAATTTAGCCTCTTATATAATGGGAAAGTGCATTTCTTTTCTTATGTTTATTTACCTTATACTGACTCGAGTTGAGGCTGACTCATACCAATCTTATAGAACAGGGTAGAATTGACCTGGTGCATTTCTGAGACTTTCACTCCTCACAGGAGTAGAAGGTGCTGTCTTTCTCCCAAGGAGAAGCAGGCGATTGAACTGCTGAGCTTAGGAATCACTGCACAGCACATAACCTCTGTGCCACCACGGCTCCTCTAATTATGTAACAGAAAAGACAATTCTCTCCACATTAATTTATATTCAAAATTTCAATTTATGATGAATTACTGGAAATTATAATTGCATTATTTCTGCATATGTAGCAGCTAGAACTAATTAACATAACTTAAAAATTGCAGCCTGATAAATGCATGAATTTTTTATTTTTACCGGTATAAATTTGTGATAGTTTTTCAAAGTTCATTTAAAATTGTGCATGATTTCTTGTCGAACACTGATACCCGTTACAATGAACATTATGAATTGTTTGCATCTTATGGATAGTGTGACATACTTATCAAAAACTATTCTGATTACATAGCACATGGTGATATTTTATAAACAGATCTTAATATTAAATCTCCAAAATGGGCTGAGCCTCGGTAGCATAGTGGTTGTGCATGGGACTGTGGCCCACTAGGATGGAGGTTCAATTCCAGAAGCGGCTCTACAGGAGCAAGAACTGGGCCTCCTACACCCACCACCAGAGGGCAGTGATGCCAAAAAAATCTCCAAAATATAAAACATATAATTTTTTCTTGAATTTTTAAATCAATTTGAATAGCATATATATTTTAAATACATATTTTATATTCTGAAATATCTTCCTTGCTAGGAGAAATAAGGTCACTTTTGATAGCAGTTTTTCATTATTTACTAAGAACAAAATTAGAATACTGACCTATGGCAAAGTGACACATTCAATTTCCATAAAAATTTCTTTTGCCTACATTCAAAATTAACATTATTTGTCAAAGAAAGTTATAGAAGAAATAAGTAATTTTGGATTAAAAGTGGATTTATACATTAACAAAATATTATCACTTAGAAAGCTAATACCTTGTAATTAGTGCCATTCTGCACAAATTATTTCATATATGTTGTTTTGTCATAGGTAAATACAAAACCCTACTTAAGAAGAACCATTGTCATTTCTTATTACTATCAGTCATCTCCATCAATAAGCCTAACAGAAGAATATTGAACCTGATGCAAAAATTCAAACTCAATCCCACCACTCTACCTTAGACATGTTGCTTAACACCACTGAGCCTCAGCTTCTTCACCTACCACAATGGAGGTGCTAATAACGCTATTTATTTCACAGCACTGTTGTGAAGGACAAATGAATGAAGATGCATCAATGCCTGGAAAAGTGTCTGGTATCCCAATGCATAGCAGGCTTTCAACAAATGTCTCTTGGCTTGAATGGCCCTCTGAAATAACACATAGCTTTCCCAATCAGATAAAATCACACATTTCATACACACACAGTTTTGTGTGAGTTACAAAATTCAAATAGCCTTCTACAGAGATTGGCACTTACAAAACAAAGAATCGTTTATGCAGTAGTTTCCTCGGGTCTCTGAGAAACACACATCATTCCCACAAACCTTGCTGTTTTATCTGAATTCTACCTGTTATGGCTTTGACTAAACCTTTGAAGAGCCTCTTAGTTAGTACCCAAAGATCTAATCCACTATGCTGCCAGAGACCCTTATAAAGAGCCTTTTAAAAAACAAATGTTCAGAGCAGAAAGGAATGATTAAAGCAAAGTGGAGTATTAAGATAATCTTGATTGTTTTATTTTGATTATCTTTAATAATCTGATTCTTGAATGATAAATATTTATGAGTCAATTGGTTTTAGAATCATTCTATAAGAATTTATCAAAGAGCAAGAATAGTGGCAGGAAGGGAGTTTTATGATAAGATGGGAGGAATAATTATTTACTTAAAGTATTTTTCTGAAGCTTCTATGTTTTTGTCACATCATAATGCCATCAATACTGCTTTAAAATGAGTTTTTAACCTCAGACTGTATATGATGTCTCTAGTTTTAGAAATAACTGACAAAAAAATCTGATAATGTTCCACGTTGTGACACTTCCATTATCCCACAAAATAAAGACTTTCTTATTTTAAGAAAAAAGAGGTTCTGTGCTTCAAAGTGAAGCTTGTCTCCATCTAGCACTGAAGGCTTCATTTATACTGTGTGCAGAGTACAAACTGAAGTGCAGGAGTTAGTCTGGCTCTGTCTGTGACAAAATGAGAGAGCCCGACATGGGTTACCATGGCAGAGACTGCTGCTATGTAACCTTGACCTGTCACATTCAAAGGCTGGGGAAGAACTTTGAAAGAACTAGTGTGCCATACAAAGCAAATGACACTGGTTCTGGGTATTTAGTACAGACCTACTGAACCGATGCCAGAAAGTTCACTCTACTACAGTATTCCTCTGAGTTCCAGGGCCTGGGTTAATGTGCTCAGGGTGAGTATGATAGCAGTGACTGAAAGGCTGAAGGTACTAAGTACCCAAATAATATGTCCACCCACAAGCGTTATAAAATTTGGAGTGGGGGTGTTAGAAGTTCTAGAAATAACATTTCTCTCATTCCATCTCAGAATCAGCACATTCCAAGACAAGAGTCATACAGAGAAGTAAGTCAGCTCTTTCTGGTAACAAGGCAGCTTGAAGGACAGTGGCAGACACAAGGTCAGCTTACACTTCTGTGAATTTGTCTGTCACACTCCCTACCAAGTTGCTGCTAGAAATAAAATCAATTCCATTGAGCTCACCATTCATGGTAAAAAACAGACCATGCAGATCCCAGGAGAAAATAAAAGTGTTAGTCAAGAGTGTCTGTTCTTCTTAGTCAAATAATTGGAGAACTCAATTCTTGTCTCATGAAGATGCTGTCAGTGTGACTTAGGTATGTGGTTTTCAGCTGAAGTATAAATATTTCTACTAGGGAATTTGGCAGGTATATGAGGGTGTAATGCATCAATTAGAAGAGGATCAGATTTGCCAAAGGTCCTGCAAGGCAGCTTTACAATCCCTGGAAATGAAGGATTGTCCTGCCTAATATCTGATTGCAATGATTTTGATAACACTGCTAGGAGCCCTCTCAGAAGAGTAAATGAGGGTCCCTAGAAGTTTAGGAAGTGGGCATAGATATATGTGTGCACATGTCAACACCTGTAGATGCACAGTTATACCCGTGTGAAGATGGAATTTACACTCAATCATCATTTTGACTGAAAAATTCTGTATTACATTACTAAATCCACCAACAATATAGGATCTCATCATCTCCACAAGATTCTCTTCCCATTTTAGTACAACAGTCACTGCTGATCTCATCTTTGTCCCTGAAGCTTTACCCTTTCTAGAATGTCATATAAATGCAATCATATTTTACTATGACCTCCTTCACTTATATAATTCATTTGACATGCAGCATGTATGTGTCCTATGTCAGTAATCCATTACTTTTATTTTACTTGAGGGGGGCATCACTGCCCTCTGGTGGTCGTGGGAGCTACCCTGCCTTGCTCCGTGGAGAGCCGCTGTTGGATTTGAACCACTAAGTCAATGGACCGCAGTCCCACACTCAACCACTGTGCCACCGGGGCTCTGCCCCAATCCATTACCTTTATTGCTGCAGAGTAGTCCACGGTGTGGATGTACATCATTTTGATTATGTATCCCCATCTTGGGGAACATTTCAAGTAAAATGTTAGAAATTTAGAAAAATGATGATTTTTCAAAATGCCATGTCTAAATTTAAACACATAATCTCATATTATCTACACATCTTTCTGAAAATCATTCAGATCCAGGTGTTGCCATTGTAGGGAACCTAGCTTCCCTGTTCAAGAGACCATAGAACTTAGCACAAGGCAACAATGTCTTTCTCCTGATCAACTTTCAATGCTTTGGAGAAGAATTGATATGTCACTCAGTATTTTTTTAATCTTAGAAAATCTATAACTTGGGGTATATGTGGTGCATATTAATACCTGTTGAACAAATATATGACAAGTAACTAAGGGGATTCAAAATTTTCATGACAGTAGCAATTACCAAATATAGAAAAATGAAAATTTATGTGCAATAAAATGTGCAAAGACCTAGAATTAGAAAAACAGCAGGGAGGAGCACACTCAGCATATCTGAAACTGAAGAAAACTAATACACATTAACACCTTGAGTTGCAATCTTGAAAGATTCTATGGCCATAATATTGATTGTTACAGGAAGCATCCAAAGAAGAGGGAAAGAATACAGAGCCACTGTACCAAAAAGAACTGGTTGACATTCTACCATCTGATATGGCAACATATAAGCAAGAATCAATGATACACCGAAGGAAGAAGCTCCAGTTACACTAATAGGATTAGCCAAAAACAGGTTCCAGGAACTTATGGAATACCAATCAACATGTTTCAACAAGCTTAAGAAACACTTCAAGTTCTCACATGTCTCTGTCAAAAAATGGGGAAGATAGTTGTTTTGCCAACAGCCTGAAAGAGATCCATATTTATACCAATTACAAAGAGAAGTGACCCAACAGAAAGCTAAAATTGCAGATTATTACTGATAACACAGGCAAATAAAATGTTGCTTAAGATCATCCAATAATGATTGCAGCAGTACATTGGAAAGCAGCTGCCATAGGTTAAGATTGGATTCAGACGAGGGCATGAAACATGGGATATCTTTGCTGATGTCAGATGAATGAAGCCTGACTCAAAGCAGAGAAATTCAGAAATATATTTACTTGTGTTTTATTACTATTCCAAGTCAATTGACTGTGTGGATCATAAAGAACTATGGATAATCTTGAGGAAATTAGAATTTCAGAACATTGCATTGGGCTCACACAGAACTTGAACATGAATCAAGGGGCAGTTGTGCAAAGGAAACAGGGGAACACTGCATGGTTTAAATTCAGCGGAGGTGTACAATTAGTGTTGAATCCTCTCGCCATACCTATTCAGTATGCATGCTGAGTCAATAACCAGGAAAGCTGGACTATATAAAGAAGAATGTGACATCAGGATGGAAAGAACACTTATTAACAACCTGAAATATGCAGATGACACAGCCTTGCTTTCCACAAGCACTTGCTCATGAAGATCAAGGATTATCAGTTTTCAGCATGATTTACACCTCAGTGTAAAGAAGACCAAAATCCTCACACCGGGACCAATAGGTAACATCAGGAAAAGTAGAGAAGCGTTTTAAGTTGCCAAGGATTTTGTCTTGCTTGGATCCACCATCAATGCTTATGTAAGCAGCAGTCAGGAAATCAAAGAATTCATTGTGTTGGGGGAATTTTCCACAAAAGACCTCTAAAGAGTATTAAAAATGAAGGAAGTTACTTGGAGGACTAAGACACACCTGACCCAAGCCATGGTATTTTCAATAGCCTCATATTCACGTGAAAGTTGGATATTGAATAAGGAAAAATGAAGAAAAATAGATTTATTGAAATTGTGGTGCTAGACAAGAATATCGAAAATGCTACAGACTGCTGCAAAGACAAACTGCTCTGTCTTGGAAGAAGTGTAATCAGCCTAGTCTGTAGAAGCAAAGATGGGGAGACTTCACCTTACCTACTTTGGACACGTGGCCGGAAGAGGCCAGTCCTTGGAGTAGGACGTCACATTTGATAAATTAGAAAGGCTGTGAAAAAGAGGAATACACTCAAGGAGATGTGCTGACACCATGGCTACCACAATGGGCACAAGTGCAGGAACAATTTTGAGGTTGGTGCAATGTTTCATTCTGTAACTAATAAAGTAACTATGCATCTGAACTGACTCAATGACACCCAACAACAGGAAAACATTTTGAAACCTCCTTATACATAAATCTTGTTCATACCAATAAAACAAAGGCATGTACTTTTTTCTGGGAAATATATTCTAATATTGAAAGTTGCTCACTGTTTCCTGTTTTCCTCCAACATACACACAGACATATGGTATCACCATTTTAGAGAGCAGGATTTTCATGTGATAAAGTGCACAAATATACATGAACAGTCATATGAATGTACATATACCTACTAATGTAGGTTTTAAATATTTATGTCTTTTACAACCATCTTTATCTGTTAGAGACGTAGAAAGAATCTAAGCCAGGCAGTGTTGGGAGAACAGAGGTCAAGGTATGGAAATCATGACACAGAACACAGTGTAGATCTGAAACGAAGACACTGTGAAACAGAGCAATGAGCAGGCTTTGTAGTTTGTTGAAGTAGAAGCCAAGGGGTCACATGGCTTAGAGGCTAAGAACCAGATGGTGAGATTAGGCTGTTGCCCGAGGAGAAGAGTTGCTGTGGACCAATGACTGTACCCCTATAGTTACTGATCTTGACTTAAGGTTACCTGTTAACCCTGATAATATCCCTTAATCATGAGTATTTTCTACATGAAAACTAAGTTTCATATTGTGTGGTTCAGGATTCTTCCATATGACCTAACATAGTATGGCATCTCCATGATTAGAGAAGAAGAGGAAAGAGTGCAGTCTCCTTAATCTAGTCTCTTTGATACAATTGAGGGAGGTTCCGTTCGGATTCTGGTTTACTCTTTGTATAGATTTGACAGAGCGCTCAAGTTAGCTCCCTTCTATTCGATCTTGATCTTGCATCCAGCTGTTGTATTTCCTGCTGATCCCAGGAGCCATCAGTGAACTGCCAACCTTGGATTTAGTTAATCAATATTACGTTCATTCAGCCTGGAAGAAAACTGTGGTTCCCTTGCTTTTTTTTTTTTTTTCAGTTTCTTCATCATCTGCCATCATAAGTACATGAGGCAGATGAAACCTCCATCTTTTATCCAACCTATGTGTGGCAGTCATGTGCTTATGTTAACTTTATGATTGAGATGTAGGGGTGGAGTCTAGCCTGTTAATCTGGAGATAGCCATTGAGTAGCCAAGGAGGCCTCTATGTGGGCATGGCTTTCTCCTGAGACTTCTGGGAAATCTCGTGATTTTTCCCTCGTGAAGATGAGAAGCTATCTCCCCCAGTTGTTGGGAGTTAGTCTCAGAAATGATGAATCATGAAAAAGACAAGCTGGCAGCATCCGAGAAGCTGGAGGAGCCAGCGGAGAGACCACACCGCCTTGCCCTGATGGAGCCAGACCTCTGAAGCTGGAGCGACTTGCTGTTGATGGACCCTGAGCCCTGGAATGGAGGAGCCAACGGGAAACCCCCACCAGCACCGGGATTCTGCACCCACTGACCTGTGACTTCGTGAGTCGGAAGGAGACTTTATAGACTGATTCCGGGCATATGGATTAATATCAGACTTATGACTTTGACTGGACTGGGCTGGGATGCCTTCTCAGTGTCACATTCCTTTTGTATATAAACCCTTTCCTTATATCGATATGTGTGTGTGTCCTTGAATTTGTTCTTCTAGTCTACCCAGACAAACACACCATGGATTTTAACTAGATTGGATATATTTATTTTACAACTTTGTGAGTTATTTCTTGATATAAATCACTCTATATACATAAATATGTACATATGGCACACTCTTTGAGTTTTGTGTGGCCATTGCAAGACATTGTAGAATAAAGCATAGATGTCAAATTGTGTGGGGCACAAGGATGGTGTTAGAATAGAAAAGACATAGGGCAGAGGCATGTCTTAACCCTATCTTACAAAAATAGGGGAGCCAGAGGAGATCTGATATGATATGGCCTTCCCTTTCATACTATTTTCACAACTACAAAGAAAACAGCAAAAGAACAGAAGAATTAACAAATAATCAATGTGCTCTCTTAGTGATACAAAATATTTTATACAACATAATATTATACATTATTTTTTGGTGCACATAGAATGTACTACAGATTACATCATATGTCTAGCCACAAGTCAAGCATCAATACATCTCAAAACATCAAAATACTATAAATGATCTCTTCAGTTCACAATGCTACAAATTTAGAAATTTTCTTCAATTGTTATTCAATTTCCACATAGCTTAATTTTTACTTGATATTCCTTTTACAGATTTCACCAAAATAGAAAACTATAATCTAATATACCTTATGAACATATATGCAAACCTCTTCAACAAAGTCCTACTAAGAGAATTCAATAAAACATTTTTTAAAATACATCCTGATAAAATGAGATTTACAGCAGGAATATAAGGATGGCTTAATAATAGAAAATAGTCAATGTAATACAACAAATAAATAAAACCAAAGAACCATATGATTATATCAATTGAAATTAAAAAAATCAACAAAATGCAACATTAATTTTTATAAAAATACTCAATAAAATTGAAATAGGAAATCCAACACCATAAAACACAGACCCTATATGCAAAGACAATAGCTAGAATTTCCCCCAATAGAAAGAAACTTAGAGAATTCTCCCCTTTGAAAAGAAACTAGACAAGGTTTCCCTTCATCACCACTCTTACCTAATATAGTCCTGGATGTCTTTGTCAGAATGATCAAACATCATAAAATAAATCAAAAGCATCCACTATGAAAAGAAGAATTAAAACACAACCTGTGCATATGATATTATTTTACATAGAAAGAATCCTAAATATATGGTTTTTTTAATGCTAGAGATATTGGAAAATTTAACAACCTGAAAGGATATATTATAAAAACCCTGGGTTGGGCTGAGCCCCGGTGGTGTAGTGGTTGTGCACAGGACTGCGGCCCACTGGGTTCGGGGCTCAAATTCAGCAGCGCTCTCCAGGAGCAAGGCTGGGCCTCCTACTCCCACCACCAGGGGTCAGTGATGCCCCCCGCCCAAAAAAAAAACAACACTGGGTTATTGTATATTAAGGAACAGAACTCTAAAAAGGAAAGGTAAATTATTTCAAAATAACCACCTTAGAGATAAATGTTGGACTAAACCTATCCAGAGAAACAAAAACTTTTATAAAGAAAACTAGGAAACACTACAAGGGACCCACATAAATAGTAAAATGCTCCACAATGAAATTATCCTTATTACTGAAAGTGATACACAAGTACATTGAAATTCCAATTCACATGACAGCACAAGTATTCAAAGAAATAGGAAATCTAATCACAAAATTTCCATGGGAAGGAAAAAAATCTAGGATAAACACTCTACTAAACACAAACAAACAAATTTTGAGATCTCTCACTCCAAGATATCAAAACCTATTACACGTCCATTCATGGTAATCGAAGTAGTTTGGCATTATTACCATGACAGATATATACACCAAGGTATCAGAACAAAGAACCTAGAAATAAAACCAAACACTTACTGACATCCAAGAACTAAAACAAAATAACTGGAGAATACATAATCTTTACAACAAATAGTCCTGGAAAAATTGAATATCCATCTACAAAAGAATGAAATAGGGCCTATACCTTATACTATAAATAAAAACAAACTCAAGATGGATTAAAGCCTTAAAGTCTAGAAGTATAAAAATAATCAAAAGGAAAAAAGCTGGGGAAGGGGAGGGGTGGGTGACAAATGTAAGGGCTTTAACACAAAGCATAAACATACTGCCAAACATAATGAAAAGCACATCTCAAAATAGAGAAAAATAGAGAAATGGAGCCTCCTATAATGGCATTTGTGTACTTGAAAATATGAAAGGCTTCATCAAAAAAATAAAAAGAGAATCCACAGATTGGGAGAGAAAAAAGACAAGAATATATCAAATAAAAGGCTAACATATGTCAATAGAAAATAATAATACCTCCATTATAAATCACAAATAATCCAATTTTAAAATGGGCAGAACACATGAACAATTTGGAATACATCCAAGGTGCCAACAAGCATATGAAGAAAAGCCCACAGTAATTCATTATAAGAAAAATCTAAATCAAAACAATAGTGCGATATTACTTTATACTGGCACTAATAGTAGCATAGAAAAAAGAAAATAGCAACTATTGGAGAGGAAGATTGGAACACTCACACCCTGCTGGTGGGATTGCCAAATGGTGTAACTTTCATATTTTAACTTTTCCTTAAGCAAATGTTAGACATACCTTATGACCCTGCAATATCTCTAGTGGGTAAATACTCCAGAGAAATAAATAACACACACAAACAGATTTGTAGATGCCCATGTTTATTGCAACATTATTCATAATAGCAAAAAGATGTGAACAACCAAAATGTTCTTCTTGTAGAGGATAATAAATAAATTAGGATACATACATACAGTGGAGTGCTATGTATCTTTACAAAACAATGGCGAAACATGCACCTCAGGAGATGCATAGATTTGCAAGACATGCTCTTGCAAGACATGAGAAAAAATGGTTTTTCTCATCAAAAGAAACAGATTTTGAAGGCTATGTGAATGTGGAGACTGGGGTGGGGGTAGAAGATGAGGAATGAAGCAAAGAGGGGAAAGAACAGAGCAAAGAAAACATATTGTTACCTCAAAATATGATAAAAGCAAATATATAAAACTTAAAAAGTTAAGTAAAACCAATCATATTCACATTAGTATACTTTTGTTCAAATGGACCTGTATTAATAGGCTTTTCCAGTTTCTTAGAAACCAAAGCCATCCAAACATCTATAAAATAAATAGTAAAACGTTATGAAGCAATCCATATTAGGAAAACTCTGGAACATTGATGAAGTCTTACAAAGGGCAAAGGCATCATTCAGATGAGGGAGAATGTTAGCACAAGGTTATCATGGCGTCTAAGGGTTTGTTGAGATCCAGAAACTTAAAAAGACATGGGAGGACAAAGGAAACTGTCACAAAACCGTTGTTGCCCGATCACTACATGAAAGTTACAGGTGGGACTACAGAAGTGGAAAGGGGAGTATGATTGAGACATGTAAATTAGATCTTATAAGATTGGTCCAGGGCCTTCTGACCATGGCAGTCAGAGCAGGACTCATGAGTATTCGACCCCAGGATGGTGATCTCCATCAAGGACAGAGCCAGCTGAGAGATTTTTCCTCCCTGAGCTAGTTCGAGAGCTTCGTATGTGAGTGGTGGTGTTGGAGGAAGTAATTCACCTTCCAATGCACTCTACCTGAAGGCAAGACTACTCACTCTAAAACTCACTGTCAACTAGTCAATTTTGACTCATAGTGCCCATGTAGGGCAGGGTAGGACTGCCCCAGTGCGTGTCTGAGGCTGCAACACTGTACAAGAGTACAGTCCCATCTTCTCCAGAGGATCAGTTCATGGTTTCCAACTGCTGGTTTACAGTGAGCAGACCAGTGTTATCCATGCTACCACCATTCACATGCTGGGTTAATAGTCAAAGAATTCAAGGGAGGCTAAATCCACACAGGGACTCGGAAATGGGTTTGAGGCTCTCACTGTTATCCATAGCCTCCTGTAAATATAGTGCTTAGAATTTAAGCTCTATTACAGTTCATGTTTTTTGAAAAGTAGAGAATGTGTCAAAATAGATAATGGTTATTTACCTGAAAGCTTTTTCTTGCCAATATCAATGAAGTCAGCACATGGAGGTGATGCACACGGTAAATAAACTGAGAAAATCCTCAGGTTTTTGAATGTCATTCTTTTCTTCAGCCCTGGTTCCCCTGAGATTTGTTCTCAACTCTGAAACACTTGCGAATGCAGCTCCTGACTCCCCTAAAGAAGAGTTTCTTTGCATTTTTATTTCCTCAGCCGCAAACCTGTCAGTCTGAATTGTTCCCAGCTGTGATTGCTTTTCCCAGAAGCTGTTTCCCGCTGGTACCCAACTAGAACAGTCACAGGATTCTGGTAAACTCCAGTGAACACAGCGGAGCTTTGGGGACCGAATTCACTACACTCAGCAAGTCAGTTTTTTACTCAACTTTGAAAGCTGGCCACGTCATGAAGACCAGTCCTTCTTCTCAAAGTGGTACAGATTGCTGTTGAAAGTTCAAATCACCCCAGAGGCATCTTATAAGAAAGGCCTGACGATCAACTACTAAAAAAATGAGTTACTGAAAGCCCTATGGAACACAGTTCTACTCTGAGCGCACGAGATTGTCTGGAGTCAATTGTACTTGATAGCAACTCATTTGGAAAAGAGTTGTAATTGAAAGGTTATCTTTCTATCACATGAATTATGCTTAACATTTTGATTATAATATATTATTATTATTTTATATTACTTGTATGATTATCATAATAGGACATAATTTATAACCATAGTATAACTTAATATGTAAATAATTGCTATTATATTCTATTTCCAATATTAATGTTAGAAATTTTACCTAAAACATAATTATAGCAGTAAATGATAAAAATTGTGAGACTGAACAATACTGTATTGAAACAAATCACTGTGCTGTGTTAGTCCGGGTAGACTAGAGAAACAAATTCATAAGCGTGCATATTTTCTAAAGCAGTTTTTATTTATATACGAGGAATGGAACATTGAGAAAGCCTCCCAACCCAGTCCAGTCCAAGGTCATCAGTCCGATATTAGTCCAAATGTCTGATACTGGTCTATAAAGTCTCCTTCTGACTCACGAAGCACGTGCAATGACACCAGGACAATCACAGACCAGTGGGTGCAGAGTTTTGTGTACCCAGCAGCAGTAGAATAAAGTGGCCAGAAGTCCCACTTTTGGCGGGACAGTCCAGATTTTAAACAATTTTTCCTAAGTCCTGCGGTGTTTTTTAAAAAGTTCCGATTTTTGGAAAGAAGACACAACAAACTAGGGAACAGCGGGAGAGTGGAAAAGAAATATACCTCCTCTAGAGACACACACCCCAGTCAATGGTGCCCCGCTTTACCAATGTTAAAATCTGGTGACTTTACTTGAGTAGAAGCTGCCCAGTGCTGACAGGGGTCCTCCCATGGCTCCTCGTTTCCAGGGCTTGGGGTCCATCAGCAGTATCCATTGGCGGGAGAAGCATCTCAGCACTGGCAGGAGTCTCCACATGGCTTCTCCGGCCGCAGAGGTCTGGTTCCATCAGGGTAAACCCATGTGGCTTCTCGTCCAGCTCCTCCAGGTTTCAGGATTCAGGATCCATCAGCATGTCACCATCTTGTCTTATTGGTAGTCCAACTCCAAGTGACTCAGTCACGTCTCCTCCAATTGGGAAATACTGCAAGATTTCCCAGAATTCTCAGGAGGAAGCCATGCCCACACAGAGGTCTCATTGGTTATCTCCAGATTGACAGACCAGACTCCACCCCTAGACTCCCAATCATTATATTGACACAAGAGTACATGACCGGTACATGTGCTAACCCAAAAAATGACTTGAAAAGGGCATACTTTTACATTAAAGACTTCAAAAATGAAAGCATAATGTCCCAATATTGATTTCTTTTGCTTAATCTCAAATTAGAAAATGTAATCAAAATAATTTTTAAAATACAAAAGATATGTAACCCAGGTCAGAAAAATATATATAATCCTAATTACCACACAGATGTAGAAATTCTGGTGGTACACTGTAGAAAAGTACTTGACTGGTAACAAAAAAAACAACAACTGAATATATGACAAGCTTCCTGGGAAACGATATGAAAGTCTGATCTAGTAGATATATGCAGGTTCAGAAACCCTATAGGATAGTCCTATTCCATCCTACCGGCTAGTTATAAGTGAGAAATGACTGTATGGGTGTAGGTTTGGGTTTTACATATGGTCATTTAAAAGTGATAATACCTTTAAATATTAAGATGATGTGTTAATGAGTGTATTCTTTGAAATTAAACTATTTAGTCACTAGTGACTGTGCCTACCGAAAGATAATTTTTTTTTCTTTTCTTTCTTTCTGTCACATCACTGATTGAAGCTGAACCACACAAGAGGTGCCGCTTCACCCAAAAGTGGTGTTTTTTAAATCTGCTCTTTTTGATAGCTCAGTGGGTCACTGGCAAAAGACCCAAGGAGTGCTTTTAAAAGGGAGCCCAAAGATAAATTAAAAGAAAAGAATGAACAGCTCAGTAAGAAGAACTTAATTATATCTGGAAGTGTTTCAGTACATGAACCTTGACTTTCACCTTAAAAAGCAGTGACTGAAGTTCCAGTTCATGAACTACATTTTTTAATATAAGAAAGAATTTTATTAAAAAAATTACACTAAGAAGGCATCCCTTCTTTAAAACTATGTAAGCCCATAAATGTGATCGTAGGTGGGGCTCTCTTCAGACTCATGAAGCTTTACATTTATGACACAGAAGAAAGCAGCTGGACGTCCACAGGAAGGTGCCAGGCCTGTGGAGTCAAAGTCTCATGACTCCAGTATTGGGGGAAACCTGGCATCACGCTGGCAGCTCACAGGGTGCAAGCTCCCATGTCCTGGGGCAGGCAGAATCCCAGCCAGGAGAAAGGCATCATCAGAACTGGGTAGAACCGAAGGGCCCCCTCAAGCTCCCACAAGAAAGAGAGCTGGGGAGGTAAAATGTGTGCCACCAGGTTGGAGGAGAGGGGCTGACTCAGTCTGTGGGAGTCGGACCACCGACAAGACAAGAAGGTGGCAAGCTGATAGATCCTTCATTGCTCTGCTCCTCTTTCTCTTCTTTTGCACTCTCTTACTGTTTCACCTCTGTGTGGTGGGGTCAGATCAGGCACGATTCCTACATTGAGTCTCCAGTGTTGTCCTCCTTAGCACTATGATCCAGTGAGGAACTTCGTGTCACGTGGTGGGGCCAGCCCTATGGGTCTTTTTGTACATTGGCTGCTCTGAGCAGAAATATAATCTTCAGGGCTTTGAGGTTCAGGATGTGCTCCTCTCTCTTGCCTTCCCCCTTTGTGCTCCTGTGTGCTCTGGTCAGACATGTTCTTCTCCCTTAGCTGTAGCTTCTGTGCTGTCCTCTGAAGTGAATTCTTCTCTGGGGTGGAGGGGCATACCATGTAGTTGGGATTGGGGCCAGTCCCTCAGACCTCTCTATTAGTTCCCTGCTACATGCCACTATGTTACAGGAGTCTTGGAGCATCAGGTTGCAGTTTGGTTCCTCTTTCCCTGTGGAGACATCAACAATCCCCTCCCCTTGCCTTTCAAGTCTCATAAATAGTTCGCCTCAGAAACACATAGGCATCATTTTGAGTCAGCACTGACACAATGGCAATTTGCTTATTTTTGTTTGTTTCTTTGTTTTTGTGTGTATATAAAAAACTTCAGAAACTCATAAATGTGTTCAAATAAGTGTATGCAAGTTCATATTGCAGCTAAAGAAAATGAGAACAAGTCTGTACGAGTTGAAGTATAACTTTGATTATATTTTTAAAAAATATATATTTGACAAGAAGACCAAATATATTTTTTACTTTTTCTCATTATTGAGGATAGAACTTTATAAGGTTGCAAACATGCACACGCGAGGGTATATTGACATATTTCATAGTTCTATTAATGTTGTTTTCCAAATGTTCTTTCTAAGGCTTTTGAATTTGTGTGATTTTTGTCATTGGCAATCTATTCTCAAGCTTTGCTATTTTGTCTTTATTATCCTCAAATTTCTGTCCTATAATGAAGCTTATTAGTCAAGTTAATAGACATAAGTTGTAGTCCACGGAATTCAAATCCTCTGTCTCCTGTGGTTACAACTTGGTGACGTATATGCCCCATCCTGTCTGTCTGCCACTAGCTTGGCATTCTATAAATAAGTGGCGAAGACCCCAAGTTTCTCTAAGCTTGAGTTCAGGTGAGCCTGTGCCCCAGCCACTTCCCTTCTTGGTGGTCATGTGCTTATGTTAATTTCATGATTGAGATATAGGAGTGGAGTCTAGCCTGTTAATCTGGAGATAGCCATTGAGTAGCCAATGAGGCCTCCATGTGGGCATGGCTTTCTCCTGAGACTTCTGGGAAATCTCGCGATATTTCCCTCATGGAGATCAGAAGTTATCTCCCCAATTGTTGAGAGTTAGTCTCAGAGACAACGAACTACGGAAAAGACAAGATGGCAGTGTCTGAGGAGCTACAGGAGCTGGAGGGGAAGCCACACAGCCTTACCCTGATGGAACCAGACCTCTGAAGCTGGAGAGACCATGTGGAAATCCCTGCCAGCGCTGAGTTGCTTCTACCACCACTGGATGCTGTTGATGGGCCCTGAGCCCTGGAAGCGAGGAGTCCTGGGGAGACCCCTGCTGGTGCCGGGACTCTGCACTCACTGGCCTGTGACTTCATGAGTCAGAAGACTTTATATACAGATTTCGGGCATATGAGTTAATATTGGACTTATGATTTTGAACCGGACTGGGCTGGGCTGCTTTCTCAATCTCCGATTCCTCTTGCATATAAACCTTTTCCTTATATCCATATGTGTGTCTATCAATTTCTCTAGTCTACCTGGACTAACACACCTTCTATCTCAAGCTGGGCCAAGCGCTTTGGAGCAGCCAGAAATTGGTGAACCAATTGCCCTCATTTCCATGCGAGTTTCTTTGGTTGGTTTGCCCACTACCAGGCTCCCAGAAGCCCAACATGCAAAGGAAGCCAGAGACAACCCTGAGCCACATGAAACCCAAGCATCTGAAAATACAAGTGAGACATCATTAAAGAGATCCTTCCAGCAGGCCCTTAAGGGTCCACCAGCAGCATGAGAACTCTAGCTGGCCTCAGGTCCTTCAGACACCACTATATTTCTTGGAAATATAGGATAAATGAGAAAGAAAAGAACAGATGAAGGCTGAATTTTTCCAAAATTCGAGCAGCTTAGAAATGGAGATTGTGTAACCAAAAGTCCTTCTGCACTTGCTAAATGAAAGACGTAGTGATAGCTTTCTCATGGAAGACAAACCTGCCTCTAAGAATGTTTTGCTCTGTTCTATTTTGTTTTCAATGCACGACATTCACAATGTGTATCATATAAGACAGTGACAGAAAGTAAATGATTGTCATAAGATGCAAATGCAGAGATTCTAACAGGCTAACAGAAAAGTACATTTTCACAGAGTTGAACTACCTTTAAAACAATCAAAATTTAATTGTAAAAATTTTCAGCAAATGAATAATGAAAATTTTTAAACTAATTCTACAATAGGAATACAATATCTAAAATTAAGGATTTGTTACCTTGGTTTACTGGAAATTTAGACAAGTTTAATGAACTGAAAAGGAGGCTAAAACTAAATATGGTATCTTAAGTATGGGTCACTGTGGGTTGGAATTTACTCAATGGGCCCTAACCTAACCATCTAAGTTTTATGACTAATATGCAGACATGTATATGCTTTACAAACAGCATTTGCTATTAGGTGTGTGCCTACAATAGGAAAGGTACCACTGCTTTTTACCTGTGAAGTTTTTGAGTTTCCTGATTCCTCTCTCATGTACCATTGTTAGCTGTTGTTGTTCAGTGTTATTGAGTTGACTTTGACGCAGGGTGACCTCATGCAACACAGCAGGCCTCTATAGAGTTTTCTAAGCTGCAGTCTTTACAAGAACAGATTGCTCTGCCTTTCTTCCATTAAAGGACGTTCTTCATAACCTGAAAATGACCTTAGATAAAAAGATATGAAAGCAAGAAGGCACAAATAGTAGCAAAAGTGTTTTTTTAAGCAGATAAATGTAAGCAAATGTTGACTATAGAAATCATACATGGGAAAAAAATAAGAAAAAAAAACAAACATACATGGGGGCTGAGCCCCGGTGGCGTAGTGGTTGTGTGCGGGACTGCGGCCCACTGGGATGGAGGTTCAATTCCAGAAGTGGCTCCACAGGAGCAATATCATTGGGCCCGGGAGTGCAGTGGTACATGAGGTAGGGCCAATCTTTCAACAATTCTTCTCTCAGTTTCTCAGTCTGAATGAGCTACAACACCTCAATTTTCTCTTCTGCCTCTTCCTGGAGAAACTTCTCAAGTTGTTGCTCAGCTATATGCAGACCTCCTTGGAGACCCTCCACCTAAGCTGTTGCAGGAATTATGGATAATGACTTTACCTACTTGTCCTCCTATCCCTGTGCTAAAAAGCTAAAGTCTCTCATTTTTGAGTGGTGTGCACAGGCCTGGCTTGAGTTATGCATTCCTCCCTGCTCTGCTGAACAGGGTCTCAGCCACCCTGATGTCCCTTGACCTAGCTCACTGTGGCATGCAGGACTCTGACCTCAATAACTTGGTGTCTGCTCTGAGTGCTTGCTCTCAGCTCAGAATATAGATGTTCTATGGAAACCAAGTTTCTATGACTGTCCTGCAGAACCTGCTGGCTGAAACTATCTCAAGGTGCAATTTTAGCTTTCTGCAGCTGCCTGTTCCTCTACATTGCTATATAGATTCCCATTCAACACTCAACTGGGGTGCTTTTGCAGAGGACATTGGGGAGCTGAGACTGAACCTACTACCCAACAGACCCCCAATAATTCACTATATTTATAGGACTTTTTTCACATGTTGTTATGCTATCTGCATCCAGCTGAACAACTGATGGCATGACCCTCCTCTTTGCCATCTGCTGTCAATCCTAAAATCACCTTCATGAGGATGAGGTCACATTGCCTGTTTCAGAAGGAGTCTGGAGATACTGGTCTGAGACTACACCTGATCTGAGCAGCCTGGCTGAGGTCAACCCTTGATCACTTCACATCCATCTTCTGCAAGGGACAGAAAGGCAGATAAAACAGCAGGCAGTGGCCATTTGTAAGGTAGAGCAGGGGTCATGATATTGGGATTCAGGAAGCCTCAAGGAACCAGAGGAATGCGGTGTATTTCGTCGGTGCTACACTGCATCCAGGCTGACTTGCCCTTTCCTTGTGACCCTTCTGTAAAACGATGTCCAATTGTCTGCAGATGGGTTCAGGTCTCTCCACTGTGATCCAAAATATGATTATTTGTTTGGGTCTTCTGATAACTGTTGACACCTCATGGTCATACAGGCTAGTGTGCTTCTTCCCTGTGGACTTGTTGCTTTCCTGCTATATGGTCACTTTTTATAGCTGGGAGCCATCAAATTTCTTCACATTTGGATATGCACCCCTTTTGTCTTCAGCAATCTTGTCGGGAGAGTGAATACTATGGAATGCCAGGTTAAGAGTACAGACATGCATAATCTTAAGGAGTTATAATATATATATAACTGGAAATGAAAAGTAATGTAACATCCTGGATGGGTCCTGGAACAAAAAAATAATCTTATGTAAAAACTAAAATAATGTGAAAAATATGTATGCTAACAATGACAGTACTTTTTCAGCTGTAAAAAAAAATGTGTCACATTTATGAAAGCTGTAGAGAATACTAAAAACAATCCAACCCACATCCAAGAAATCTATTCCAATATAGCCATCAAATAAGACAGAGTAGAACTGTTCGTAGAGTTTCCAAGATGGGAAATTGTTACAGAAGTGGGCAGCTTCATTTTTCTCTCTCAGGAGTCCTGGTAGGTTGGAATTGCTGA